>JAPWLS010002052.1:0-81591 GCA_028551675.1 Tineola bisselliella
ATCTATATATAAAAAAATAAGTTTGCACAAAATCGGTAGAGCGGTTCTTCATTTATCACATTTTTTGTAACAAATGAATTCAATAAATGGCGGATTGTGCTGTCAAATTGAAACTATTTTCAGTGTTGACAGTAATTGAAACTTTTTATGTCATTCATGCTGTTTGATGCATGAATTTGATGTTCCAATTTTTTTTTTTTTTAATATTTCACTTTATACGTACCGAAGCACGTACCGGACCGCTAGTATAAATCAAGGAATACGGGGCAGTGTTACGATAACTATTGAAAAAAATTGTAGGGTAAAGTAACCTGTTATTGGACGTAGTTACAATTGAAAATGATTATGTTCAGTGTTGGTATGATTGTCTTTTTTTATAAGATAGTTTTATTTTATTTACCTACATATATTGTCGGATCTTATTACTAGGTCGGAATAATAGGAATATTGGAATTTTTTGTTGAAATACCTTCAAAATATATTTCTCCATCTCATTAATATTTTCTTAATAGTTTCTGAGATACTCAATACAACAATGAAGAATCTACAATAACAAATGAACAATAACAACTTTAAATCGCTCTGTTGTATAATTTTGATTTTGTCTAACCTACTATGTTAATAGGACCCGCGGTAAAGTTTGCTAGGAATCTATAAAAAAAAGTAATCTAGATATTTCTTTGTCTTATCTATTTGTTATTTAATCAAAATAAAAGTATTTACTATGAAAAAAAAAATCCAATTATTTAATTGTCCATCATAGTATGGTTCACCCTAATTTTTTTTTGTACCCAAAAAAGGTGATTTTAACAGTTGTATTAGAATTCTTAAGCTTCATGGGGGGTAGTTAGAAATTGATTTATTGGTGGGCACATATATTATTTGGTTAATTAATTCAAAATTAGACGTGCGGGCTCCACTAATTGAACTAATGGGTCCTTCTCTATATTTTACTTTACAAAGTCGATAATTTATTACGTTCTTAAGAAAGGAGACTATGTACCATTTATACGTTTGAAGCAAGACAAGAGGAGTATGTCCTGTCAATTTGGACGGAGTTCATTTAAAGGAAATTATTTTGCTTATAATTCCCGCTACATTAGGTCGATGAAGAAAAATAACCTCCACCAACATTCAATAACTTGTCTCGACGCGTTTCGCCACTTCACGTGGCATCATCAGGATACGTGCGGTCGCTTCGGCTTCGCTTCGACGACTGATGTTCGGAGTTCATCTGTCTCTTCAAGCGGACATCTGTCTGTGGTGGTAGGTGTCTCCATTCAAGGACCATTCTAGGCTCTAGCTTCACATCAGGGGGAGTGGGACCATATCCCAGATCAGAGACCAGAAATTTGAGGTTATGGCGGAACCCAGATGTGCTGGAATGGAACTAGCTGTGTAATTAATTTATTTTAATAAACATTCGTCAGCAATTAAAGCGTGTCAATCCATACGTGCCGTCTTCCTCCATGTAGGTCGTCGACAATCGTCTATACTTATCTATCAATATTTGCTTTGTTAGTCATTTATTTTTTAAACAAATGAAATTGAAAAAAAGAACGAACGATTTTCTTTTATTTATTTATTTCACCTACCAACAAAATTACATTAACTTTACATATGATATAAATGACCGCTGTTATTATAAACTAAATAAAATTTCAATTATAGGATAGGACGACATAAAACAGATATACATATAAATCAATCAAAATAGTGAAGATAATGTTATAATTATAATAAATACAGGCAGTTCTCGACTTACGTCGTTTTGAGTTACGTTAAACAATTTTTTGACACTATTCCTCAAGCATACGTCAATTGTTTCGAATTCCGGCATAGGAGAATTCACTTGTCGCGAAGTTTTGTTCCTTCAAACACGACTTCGTTGTTGCAACCATTGGATCATAGAATTATTGCGTCTTTTAAGGCCTATTATTTATCTTTGAACCTAGCTCTTGGGTTTTACGTTGCTTATTTCGAGAACCTAACATGCCGTAAATACCGAGGACTGCCTACATAAATAATAATTTATTTTATTTATACAGCATAGAATGATTTTCAAGCAATTTCCGTTTTGTTTTTGCAAATAACAATTTAATTATTTTTTTAATTTAAATCTTCTGCGGACAACATAGTGGGTACGGTTCCGACGTGTTGCCCACTCTGAAGTAGCCTACTTCTGTTGGTGTTTCACATCTGAAAGAAGAAAAGTCCATAAAAATCGCAAGCGTACCAAATAGCATATCTATACTAATATAATAAAGAGGAAACATTTGATTGTTTGTTTGTATGTATTGAATAGGCTCAGAAACTACTGGAGCGATTTGAAAAATTATTTTACCATTAGAATCGATGAACATAGGCTATAGAATATTTTCAAAAACGTTAGGAATCCGTATGAAAACTTCAATAATGTAACCCAAAGTGTGAAAAAAATCATTATATTGCGTATGCTGCGGAAATTATTGACAATAGAGCAAAGTGATGTACTACAGTTTTATAGAGGACATCAATATCTACAAAAAAAGTCAGCGATACTATATGTCTAACTTATTCATGTTAAAATTTAAACTTCATAGTACTTTATATTTTCATTACTACGCGATCGAAGTCGCTGGCAACAGCTAGTATTATATAAAACTGGTGTTCCAGGAGGAGCCTACCTCAGTAAGGATTAAGCCTTGATAATGTTAATAATACGACAGACCACTTTGCAGTAAGATTTATCAACGAATTTATGGCGAGTTAAGTCCTCAGAAAGACTGGAATAAACTTTTTTCCACATCTCCTACTAAGACGGTCTATTACCAAAAGCTTGTAAGTGACATTTTTTTTATTCTAAAATTGAGATGAACATAGCTTGATTATTATATAAAACTTCAATTATCAACAGTTTATATAATAATAGTTCAATATCAAATTAGTTTAATTGCGTCTTAAAAAGATCAGTTTTGAAAGTACTGTCTATACAGAGGAAAGAATTGTTTCCTTAAATCGCCATAGAGGGGGCGACTGTTGCCTAATGTTCTCTATTGAAATTTACAAATAGAAAGGAATGACGTCACTAAAACAAAAGTCTCGAATGTTGTAACAATAGTGGATTATTATCCATTAAAAGTGTTTGTCTATGACTATACTATACTAATGGTTGTCTATACCAGCGGTTCTCAAACTTTTTTGGCGAAGGAAAAAGCCTTAATACAATTATAAAAACTGATTTATATGTATTTATGAATAATCATATTGTAATATAATATTACGTGATATTTAGATGTAACCTTATAATCTTCCTTTGGTAGGTATTTTTTGCAGTATTTTAGCCCTAGGGTTCCGCGGAACACACTTTGAGAATGGCTGGTCTATACTAATATTATAAAGAGGAAAGATTTGTATTTTTGTATGTCTTTAACTTTATTTTTAACTAGCTGTTACCTCTGACTTCGTTTGCGTAGTAATGAAAATATAAAGTGCTATGAAGTTTAATGATGTTTCATATTTCAACGACGCATGCCTTTTATGGCAATTTTAAAAACAACCTTGCGTTACATTATTGTAGTTTTAGTAAGGATCCTTATTTTTTTCCTGTAATTTATGTAGCCTATATTGATCAGTGATAATGTAGCATTCAAATGGTGAAAGAATTTTGAAATCGGTCGAGTAGTTTTTGAGCCAATACGTTACAAACTTGCAAAAATACAAATATTTCCTATAATATTAGTATAGATAAGATTTTAACTTGCGTAGTAATTGTAAATTAATGACTTTGTAAATATTTACAGTGATATAAAATAGTATTAAAACAATACAAAAATGAATTGAGCAAAATGTCATTTAAAACTTTTTCGTGCTACACTCACGCATAAAATACTTGAGAACTTTTTTATCTGCAATTTGTTAGAAACTTTTTTATTGTTCATTTTTGTGTACTACTCCAACAGTAAAATGAATTACGGAAGAACGCTTAAGGCTGTACATAAAACTAACTGTGGACCCGCGATTCGTGCTAATTTTGGGGTTAGAGAAACCTCTGGTTTAGTGTTCATTACATCAGAAGCAATCACTTACTTACAATAGAATATGATCCCTTCTGAGCGGACCAATTAGATTCAAATTCATCAACCATCATCCATTCTTTCTATTGAACATACTTCTATCTTCCCACTCGAAATAGTATCATACAATACATACCTATGTGTAACTATATGTACTTGAAATTCTTCATCACACGCTTTTCCCTTCTCCCCTCCACCCTTAACCTCCCTTTTGCGTATCAAAAGATCATCCACACGTAGGACCGTACCAACTTTTTCTAATTTTGACGGCTTAGGTAGCAGACTATGCTCTGTGGATGTAATTTTTATTTAAGCTATTTAAATTATTGTAATATTATCAGTGGTCCATGAGAAAAATACCTCGAAATTAGCAATAATAGCTATTATTGCAAGGGTCATACACATGTAGTAAAAGAGATATAGAATGGAAGAAGACCAATAGTAGCGATTGTTTAATGCTAAAATTTTAAATGCAAGGACATCAGCTCTATGGTTAATATGATGTAAAAATTCTTAGCTATAATGGGATTTGTAATGTATGGAATAACCTTACCATTAATGTTATTCAGTAAATTTTTAAAAAAGGTATCCGCTGCCGTCTTCTTAGGCCAGTTTGCTCTCACTTCATTTAACACGGAATCTGTTAACGGATTCGTTTTCCATGAATTGATATTCTCTTCTTTAGTAGTGTTTTCTGCTTCTATATTAGATTCTAGATCTTTTCTGATTAAAATTTTTGTGCTCGGTTCTTGTTCCTTAGAATTACCGTTCGGGTTCACATTTGTCCAGGTTTTCCCGTCAAAATATAAATCGGTTGGGTAAGTTAGGTTATAATTATAAACGTAGGATTGTGGGTACTGCATTTTGGGGTAATTCCTATCGGAGTAGTCTACAGCAAATGGTTTTCTGACAATTCTGTTCATCCATGGCGCTAACGCCGATTTTGATCCGTAAGTTTGAGGGGCTTGTGGGCAATTTCTTGGAATTTGGTATTGAGTTTGCTGGTAAGGATGTGCGTGGGTACGTCGGTATGGTGATGGTTGATAATAATTTTGTCTTGGATAGTTTTGGTTTGGAAACACATTCTTGTCTCGGTTGTGGATGTACCAGTATGGATTGATTGGGTTGTAAGTGTATGCGGGAGTAGGTGTTCTAGATTCGGACTTGGAATTATCTGTATCCATGTCTTTGTATATCTCTTGGGCTATATTATACAATTCTAATAAAGATTCCAATTCGCTTTTCTTTATCGTGTGTAGCACTTTTGTAATAGCGGATATTTCGTCCTTATTTAAATATCTGTCTTTACCGACTTTTAAAATAGATTCAGTTAGATTATCGTCTTTGGATACATTCAAATTTAGTTCAGGTTTTACAATAGTTTCGACGATTTTTGATGTACTACCTTCCATATCGTCTTTTCTTTCAATGTCAATATTAGTTCGAGTTTCGTTTTTGCTATCGCATTCAGTTTCATTTTGTTTCTTCAATGAGCATGTGTACGTTCCGCAGAACGTTGTCGATGGCCATTTTGAGCCGATTGGATAAAATTTATCTGTGTCTGGATCTTTGCAATATAAACCTGTAAAGTGATGTGTTATTTAAATTATTTTTTGTCTCTTTCTAACGTGTTTAAAAATGTAACGAGCATGTGGAGCAGAAATCTTTCTGGTGTTGTGAATATAACTTACAAACCTCAAAATTTTCAAACTAAACTCGTAAACAACCTCGCTAACGTGAAAATTTGACAAAACTTTTGTACTCATTGAAAACTTGTGGAAACTTTCACACACTTCCATATTCAGTCAATTAAATTTAATTAATGTTTTGTTATCTTTATTTAAAATTTATACTTATATATTATTATATTAGACTCGCCTTCTGTCAAAAAATTTGATGATACATTTTAAACTTTAATCTATACTAATATTATAAAGAGGAAAGATTTGTATTTTTGTATGTTTGGCTCGAAAAATAATGGACCGATTTCAAAAATTCTTTCACTATTTGAATGCTACATTACCTCTGATCAATATAGGCTATATAAATTACTGGAAAAAGGTAGAAAGGTAGTTAGTAGAGAAAGGATTTTGCGACAGAGGTGTGATAGGCATTTTCTGTTGACTAAAATATGAAATATCATTAAAATTCATAGTACTAACAGCTAATATGCGATAACGTGTATTGAGTTCGATTAATTGAATAAAAATAAAAATCACTATCATGCTAAATTTAAAGAAAATCACTCACCAGAAATGACACCACAATTAATAACACGAATTAAAAATAATAACATTAGTGAATACAATTTGGCCGCCATCTTGGATGAAGTAAGCAAGAGCATTGAACGTGCTGCTTGTTGTGACGAACACGAAGCTTGTTTTGAATTTTTACACACATCGCTATTTTTACAGAGGTTCCCAACTGTTCATTTTAATAGTTATTATTTAAATTACTGTAAACCCCCTTATAACGCGGTAGATTAGGAAAACGCGTTATGTATATATGATTTACGTTTTTCAGGGAGGTTTAAATCGATATAGCGGCGTTATATGGGAGAAACACGTGTTATATGAAGGACATGAAATCGCGTTATAAGAGGACCGTGTTAAAGGGGAGATTACTGTACTAATTTCATGTACAGGCTATGATTGGCGAGTTTCTTGTGATTTCTCGTCATACGCCTTTCCGAAGTCACGGTAGAGTCTAACGATGAGCAAGCGCACGCCTATGCTATTAAACGAATTTCATTTTCATATGTTTAAACGCGATTTTAAAACGCTTCACTGAAATTCCGTTTGGTTTTCGAAATCTCCGTAGTTTCTGCCAGAAGGGTCTATGTGCAATAAAGATTTTTGATTCTGCTTGAACGTCGTTTCTATTGAAATAATACGAGAGAATTCTGTTCACCTGAGTTTTATTGACAACTGACAATTGTGTACGGCAAGCCCGATATTCAATAATCAAATTATCTTAAAAGGTGACTATGCAACCTTTTTACAGCAGTTTCCAATGAGTGTCAACGATAGCTAGAAAACTACAGAAACGTCCGATTTAACAAATAACAAATGAACTCATTGGTATTTTAAAGCTATTGGAAATACGGTAATGCCCCGCTTTACGCGAGGGATACGTTCCGGAAAAAATCGCGTTAACTGAAATTCCCGCGACCATAGAGAAGTTGATGACTACATTATGTTTATACGCATTTTCGCGTAATTTAATAATAAATTTGAATTATTATAGTGAAACCGCGCATAACGGGGTCGCGTAAAGCGGGGTATTACTGTATGTTATTGCAATTGTATAATTTACTCGCGCGTCCAAAGGTTGACAATCCCTGTGAAGAAATGCACGAACTCAAAACAAGACTAAGCAAAACGTGGCTTTTTCACACAATACGATTTTATGATTAATTTTATCGTAGAGGAATTCTATTGGTATTTATTAGTTAAATGTGATGTTTCATTTATTTGTGTTAGGATTTTAAAAGTACTTAAGTGTGTATGAAAGTCAATCATTTTTTTTTTGCTACAAACTTGAAATTTGGCAATGATTAGGTATGACTACCCGAACCTGCAGTCATGTGACCTCCCCAGGCGTCGTTCAAATACCATTAGCGAATGATATTGTTATAAAAATAAATTATAATAAAAAAATATAAAAATATAATAAATTCTTTAACATAATTAATTATTGGAGAAATTTGTAACAATTGTTTTATGCTTTCTGGAGATATATACCTACTAACAGTGGTTTTTGAGATACTCAATACAACAACGACGAGTTTCTTGTGGTCTTCTTCTCGTCAACGCCTTTCCGAAGTACAACTAACGATGAGCAAGTGCACGCCTTTAGTGCCTATGCTAATAAACGATTTTCATTTCATTTCATTTCACAACGAAGTCTACACGAACTATAACACTATAACAATTTTAAGGCCTGTATTCAAAAATAACGCTCGAGCGTAATTTGATCTGTGATCACCTGATCATAACTTGAGTGCATTTTATTCCAATTTATGCAGTAATAATGATTTACAACTAAATAATAAATCTTCAAAGATGGCAACCATTAGATAGTAATCAAAATAAAATAGTAATATGTTGCATATACTTATATATCAAATATCCAATTTAAACATTAATTTACATTTATTTTTGTTATTTATTTTTTAATAAGTAACGATTGAAACGATTTCTTACAAATGCGTGTAACAGAACGTAATGACAGCTAGGTGACAGTAGACAGTTGCAATGGACTACTCTCATTGGTCAATAATAAGCGATTGTTCTATTTTATTTCGTACGGCTGAGTGACATTTGGAGTTATGAACTCTACTCAGTGAATCTATGCTTGATCTCTCTCCTATAAAATTGAGGTTTTCTAGATGCTACCATGTCAATAGGACAGATAATATATATTATTTACTACTTAGATCATTGAAAAATTCAAATCAAAGAATATACCTATATATATACTTACCTACCTATTTACTATATTACTATTGTAATTACAAAAATGAGCGAGATATCCTGCTGTCTTTAAATAAAGGCTTTCGTGATCGTCAAAGTAGCGGGACCGTATTATTAAGTTTAAAAATTTCGATCGGCACAATTTGTTTTACGTACATTGGTTGTTCAGTTCATACGCTGTTTTATAGACACGAATAAAAACAGTGATGTAATCGCAACTAAAATAATTGATTTTATTGACAAAATTTGGATTGCCTGTATGTTGGGAAGCAGTCGAGATAGTACCACTACTTTCTAGCATAACATTGGTGATTTTTAATATCGTCCATCTGAATCAGTGGTTCTCAAGGCGGGGCCTTTGACTCGACACGAGTTTAACCCTTTCGCTTCGGACCATTTAAACGCAATGCTAGATTTCTGTGCCAAATTTAACGAAAAAAGCAAATTCTTAAATAATTGCGGTAAATAATTATTAGATATAATTTCGCTTGACGAGACCTAAATATCAATTGGGTGTTTGGTTACATAAGGGGGGTATAAGAATTTTAGAAAGACTAAGGTGAGGCATGGCACAAAAAGGTTGGGAAACACTGGTCTTGATATTGATAGAACGCTCGTACATGTTCGTTACAAGTTTGGAAAGTAAAATAAAAGGCTTTCTCAAGCCAGCACGGTGGGGGTGGGATTAAATCAATAATTGCTGTTGGTATAAGTCTACATAAATTATTTTTTTATATTATATGATATGGTTCTGCCACCTTGACGTTTACGCGGTGTTTTAGTGTGACCACCCGCTGTTCTGTAATTTAACTTGAAAATTATTCGTTTAACACGTCCCTTTTTTTCGTAGTTGATATTATTAGTTATTTTTATTTTTAAAAAACAAAACACAACACGGGCATTTATGTTAACATATTTTTCGAGTGTTTCCAATTAGGTTTAGTTTCGTTTTATTTTAAATATAGTAGTCCATCACATAACCGTTTTAAGTTATAGAACAATAAGCGAAGATAATTATTATCTTTGCATGATAGTCACCTCCGCTTTGCCGGCTTCGTAAAAGTTACTAAAACCATTCAATAGTTATAAAGTTTCATCTTTAAACAGCATTGTGAAAACTGCTAAAACAATTTCGGCTAAAATCAGAAAGAATGGTGGAAAAAGAAACAAAAGACAGACCGATTAAATAGAAGTACAGTCAACAATAGCCAGTTTCCGGATAACCCCATTTACACGAACACTTTTCATGCGGACGGTACTAGCATAATTCTTAGTAACGTATGCCCTCATAGATAGCTCAGTTGGTTCCAATTCACCGCAAACAAATTCGGACCGGGACGTATTTCTGTTATTATTAAACTCACCTGCATGTCTCTAACATTCTTCACATAACAATAATTTATCTGTAATATTTATATCTAAAGTAAAATGAAAATAGTTCATTAGCATATATTAGCATAGGCAATAACGGCGTGTGCTTGCTCATCGTCAAACGCTATAATGGCTTCGGAAAGGCGTATGATGAGAAGAAGACCACGAGAATTTTCATTCAGAAAAAAGAAATCATAAATCACACAATTCACAAGCCCACAATAATATGAAATTTCTATTGATGTACATTATTATTTTTAAAGTATAGAATTTAAAAAGTAATTCCCACTATACCGGGAGAATGTTTCATCTAAAAAAATTAATTACAAAGTATATGTAGATGTTAAAACTCGTCCCACTAGGCCCAATTTGAAGGGTCGAATGTGTGATTCAAAGACAGGAGTTTATAGATAGGTCTCGCGTAGAATTCCCGAGATACCTATCTCGAATGGACTGTTTTACTTCTGTGTTGAGCATACCATGATATGCTCAAAATGAGGTAAGCAGAGGTTTATTATTGTGTTAATTTTTTTTTAATTTATTTACTTTTAACAAATAGAGCGCTTTTACTCGTCAATACATATACAAATATAAATATAAGTGAAATAAATTTATTAATTTAATAATTATCAATTTGATTTAGCTGCTGTATACTGGCATTGTCCACTTACATACTAATGTCTTCTACATCATAGTAGATTTATTATATATTATTATGACATTAGTATGTAAGTGGACAATGCCAGTATACAGCAGCTAAATCAAATTCATAATTATTAAATATTGAAAAAAGTATCGACGAGTAAAAGCGTTCTATTGGAGCCCAATTACTAAAAGTAAATAAATAAATAAAAATTGAACTTAAAAAAGATAGGAGCAGTCATTTGACCAAACTTACTACGTTAAATGATATCCAGCCTTTTGACCTATTGCTACTTCCAAAATTTTCCTAAAGTTAAATTATATTATATGTATATGATTATCATAGAATTGTAGTCACCCTAATCTATTGGGTATGACAACAGTCAGCGTAAATATGAGTAACAGAAACAAAGGATATACTATTGTTAGAATTATGACAAGGTTTATCACGAGCAAACCATATTGCTTTTTTCAGTATTTTCAGGGAAATCGTAACGGCATAGCGGGAGTGACTGCTACCTTTATCTATGTAACAGTGAATGTTTATAATTTGATTCTCTGATATATACATACACATTAAAAATTAACATCATGAGTATGGTAGCCTTAAATAGAACACTATAGCCTGTATTCTGAAGCATAGATTCACTGAGTAGAGTTCTAAACACCAAATGTCAATCAGCCGCACGAAACAAAATAGACCAATCACATGCTTGAAATATTATTGACCAATGATAATAATCCATTCCAACTGTCTACTGTCACTTAGCTGTCATTACGTTCTGTTACACGCATTTATAAGAAATCGTTTCAATAGCTACTTAATGCAAATTAATGTTTAAACTGAATATTTGATATATAAGTGTATGCAACATATTACTATTTTATTTTGATTACTGTCTAATGGTTGTCGTGTTTAAAGATTTATTATTTATTAGTAAGTAATTTTCACAGCATAAAATGGAATAAGTAATGATTAGGTGATCACAGATCAAACTATGCTCAAGTGATATTTTTGAATACGGACCTAAAATAATGTATTTCATATGCTATCAATGTTTGGTACAAACATACATACACACATACAATAAATCACACATTTAATATTATATCGTCTTCGCATACAAAAGTTCAAAGTTACGGATATCGTGTGGAAAGTAATGTGCGAAACAGCATTTGGACACGCGAACTAAATATTATAAGGTCGCGTCTACACTGAGACTCACAAACTCACCAGGTATTTAACTCGCACCAACATATCTCAGTTTATATTTATATCTTAATTAGGCGCATCCATAAATTACTTCATGATTTCCTCCCCCCCCTTCCTCCTCCTCCCCCCTCCCCCTATTCCCCTCGTGTGACGCCACATATTTTGCAATTTTAAACTTCTATTTACATCAGCGGTTCTCAATCTTTTTTGGCGAAGGAAAAAGCCTTAATATAATTATAAAAAATTGATTTATATATATTTATGAATAATCATATTGCAATGTAATATTACGTAATATTTAGCTGGAATATTTAGATGTAACCTTATAATCTCCCTTTGGTAGGTATTTTTTGCAGTATTTTAGCCCTAGGGCTCCGCGGAACACACTGAGAATGGCTGCGTTACATCATTAGTCCATAGTGTATTAGCGCCTTAAAAGAAAAAGTGCTATCGCCTAACAGGGCAATTTGTTGTTCTGTGTATACAACTCCTCCTTTTAGATTGTCTGTGATCTTCTGTTTCATATTATCTGATTCTTTTGTAAATAGGGTAGAGAAAGAACTTTGCTTAACAATATAAAAAATCCTAAATTAACCTTTAACTACTGAGGTGGAGGCCTCTCAGGCTTTGAGAAAATAAATTTTTTGAATTACTCTAATTAGTTAATTTGTTGGTTGATTTTTTAAAATAATTTTATTTATTCTTGCTGATTTATCATCTCATGTGATTTTTTTTGATACTTTGAAATAATATAATAATTATTTTATTTAAATACATCCACTGAATATATATATAACCCTAAAAATTTTTAAATACAAGCACATATATATACGGGTCTCTGAGGCCCCCACGTCAGTGTTTACGTGAAATTAAATCCACCTCAGTAACTAAAGGTTAATAATAATGTTTGATTCATTAATCACAAGTTTCGATAGCTCTTACACTATAGGCTTGTTTTTTTTAAATAATTACATAATACAAACCAGACTCCATATTAGGATATCTTGACCTATCTTAGTGTGGAGAAGACTTGACTATACCATATTTTCGGCTCCAAACGTTCACTTTTCACCGTTCATCTGAATCACCCTTTGTATATATAGTATGTATGTATATAGATATACATTGGGACTTTGATTTGATCATAATATTTATATTGCATCCTATGTATATATGTACATTTTATACTACAGTCAGCGAGAAAATTTCACATGTAAATATTATAAAATATTTATGAGCTAGAGTGTACCTTCGGGTATTCCCCGAAGTAGATTTTTTTTAAATTGCAATTTGATCCCGCACCTGATTCCGAATTATGGTTTATCAAGCATTTTTCATTCAATTTCTGATGTGATTCAAAATAGTCGTTATGGCTTCGGGTTTTCGGTTCTTTTTTCTTTCTGACGTGATATTTATTAAATTTCAATGTGGTATTACTTGTGATAAACGTTTATTTCGTTCGTCTAGTGTCAGGGGGTCTACCTGTTGCAAGACATATGGTTATTATTGTTAGTAAAGGCTTCTGTATTTTCTATATTGAATATTATGTAGGGGTGTGCGAATATTCGAATCCACGAATTATTCGAAACGAATCAAATCGAATTTATTCGATTCGAATCGAATAATCGACTAATTCGAATAATTCTAATTATTCGAATAGTTGGAATTATTCGAGCAATACGAATATTCCAAATTATTTGAATAGACCAAATAATTTAGATTCTTTATAATTAGTAGAATACTTACATTTTCAAAATAGAAAACTTTGTTTAATAGTTTGTGTCATTTTATGTTTACCCTTAGACATATAATAGGATGACAATGCCCCTATACAGCAGCTATTCTTCTACATCATAGTAGATTTATTATATATTATTATGATATTAGTATGTAAGTGGACAATGCCAGTATACAGCAGCTAAGGGTAAACATAAAATGACATAGATTATGTCCAAGCTTTTTTATCACGATTATTTCCACGTCTAGACTATTTTACTAATTTAAAAGTGCTTTTAAATTACTGTTTTGTATGATCTTAACATTGGTAAAAAGAAAGGAAACAAGCGTTCCATATAAAAAATAAAGTATGAAATTAATTCGTAAAGGATTTCAAATATGGCGTCCTTATTTTGACAGCTAAATCCTTTTTATCTCGCCGACATGATGTATTATTTGTTATGTTGACTGTACTTTAAAGATTATGGTTGTGTTTTATTATTTATTTACATACCTATTTATATATATAAGGTTGACACAATAATTTTTTATTCTATTAAATTATTTGCATGCCATATACATTGTGTAAAATATGTGATACTACTAACATTACTTTAAGACCTAAGTTACTAACCATATTTATGGCAAATTAATGAATTTGAATATTAATGTAATAAAACGATTTCTTTAACACTAGAACTACTAACCGGTCAATATGACCCGTTTCAAAAATTCTTCACAAGACTTTTATATACAACCCTACTCGTTATTTTTTGTAAACGATTCTATTATTTACAATTCTTGAATTATATTTAATACTTTGCACGCACAAGTCATCCGGTCATTTTGACCGGTTGGTAAAAATAGGTCATATTGACCGGCTCGTAGTTCTAGTGTTAATATATTTATTTATTTTTTAAGAATAATATTATAAATAATATGGTTTTCGATGGTCCCACACAAGGCATTGCCTGTCACGTGGGATCCATCACTTACAAAACTTTTAATTACTAACATTACAACTATAAACATTTTCTTTTAGTAATATCTTTACAAATATTTAAAAAAACATTTAAAACATTGAATAAACCTTTACCAGTCAAATATCTTGTCTGATTCGTTGTTAGGGTCTAGTATGGCATATATAAGGGTAGTTCGTGCAGTATCGTTGTCCATTTTTTTTATATTAGTCTAACATATGACATATGACATCTGGGGGGCTACTCAGGCGTATCCGAAATTTCGTGATACGGCCGTCACTTCCATAGTTTATGTCAATTTTGACACATAAGCCCGTAAAAAGTCCTGTCAAATGTCCATAAAATAAGCATTGTGTGGCCTATTCGTCGTGACGTCGCTGTCAAATCCGTAATTTCGTGAATGATTACGTAATTATTCCTGAGTACGAAACGTCCGTATTTTCGTCCGAAGTGCGCCTGAGTAGCCCCCCTGTTACTCACAAAGCTCTTTCCAGGTTTATATGACATTATATCCCATTTCTCCCCCTAGCTTCATGTTTCAGTAATTTATTTATTTATAAAGCTTTACTTTAGAACTATATATAAAAAGGACTACTATTATATAAACTAAATAAAATTTTAATTATAGGATAGGACGGCGTGCTCAAGGTGATAAAGGGATAGATACCTACTACACTTCTAATAAAATTATAAAAATACATAAAAATAAAAAACAAGAACCAAATAGATGCAAGGAAGAGGGGAGAGAAAAAAATAGAGTAATAGATAGATTGAACTGTAAAAGGGAGTTAAAAACAACTTCAATATTTGTGAGCGTTGACAACCCTATGCGTACATCCCTACTACATTATAAATGTGAATGTGAGTTTGTTTGTTACGTTTTCACGCAACAACTACTTAACCAATCATCATGAAACTTTGTACACATATTTTTGGAGGTACTAGAAGTAACATAGGATACTTTTTATTAAAAAAATATATTATTTTTTACTATAGTTTCCAACTGACTATAGTTTCAGCTGTTTGGAAAATCATATTGATTCATTTCTATTGAAGTGATCTCTGATATTTATTTAATGACTTAAATGCGAGCGAAGCCGCGGCTTAAAGCTAGTATACTGTATATCTCGTAATTTTAAACCTGATTAAACTTTCCTTTAGTAAAGGTCGACGCATCCATCATGATGTGAATGATAATAGGAAATAAAAGAAAAACATAAAGCAATTATTAAACAGAACAAATTATAAGTTTAAATTAAGCTCAAGCACAGATTCACTGAGTAGAGTTCAAAACTCCAAATGTCAGTCAGCCGTACGAAACAAAATAGACCAATCACATGCTTGAAAAATTGTTGACCAATGATAATAATCCATTGCAACTGTCTACTGTCACCTAGCTGTCATTACGTTCTGTTACACGCATTTATAAGAAATCGTTTCAATAGCTACTTAATGCAAATTAATGTTTAAACTGAATATTTGATATATAAGTATATGCAACATATTACTATTTTATTTTGATTACTGTCTAATGGTTGTCGTGTTTAAAGATTTATTATTTATTAGTAAATCATTATTACTGCATAAATTGGAATAAAATGCACTCAAGTAATGATCAGGTGATCAGAGATCAAACTACGCTCGAGCGTTATTTTTGAATACGGGCTTAAGAAAAAGCGAGGTTTATAACAAATTTTCAGCAGAATATAAATCATATAGCGTTGAATTTTGTATCATTTTGCTCGACGACCTGGAGCAGAACCTTGACCCACTAAACTTTTTTACATGAACATAAATACATATAAATTTTCTTTAATATGTATTTATTATTACATATGACGCTGGACCAAGTATTTATATAAATACTAGCTTTAACCCGCGGCTTCGCTCGCATTTAAGTTATTAAATAAGTATCAGAGATCATTTCAATAGAAATGAATCAATATGATTCCACACAGCTGAAACTATAGTCAGTTGGAAACTATAGTAAAAAAAAAATATTTTTTTTATGAAAAGTATCCTATGATACTTCTAGTACCTCCAAAAATATGTGTGCAAAGTTTCATGATGATCGGTTAAGTAGTTGTTGCGTGAAAACGTTACAAACAAACTCACATTCACATTTATAATATTAGTAGGGATTGTGTTCGTGATATGTCAATAGTGCACGAAATAAATAAATAAATTCTGTAGGTATATAATAAACGACGATTCAATCAGTTTTACTCGGTCTTGTCCTGATTTGAAACACAAGACTATTTAAATACAAGAGACAATTAGAACAATACATTTTTCTGAATATAAATTTCAATATATTTTTAAGCAATATATTCTAATTAGTTAGTTAAAAATATCGAACGTTCGATGAATAGGAATTTTGTAGAGTTAAGTACTAATAGAGTTGGAATTAAAAAAATGAATTTAATTTAGAATGACTTTGGTGTTATAATACACGTTTGGGCAATAATAATCTGATATTAAATTAAAATAGATTGAAAATAGAATTATGACAATGCATTGTGACAATAAAAAGAAAATAAAGATGACAGTGACAGAACAAATGTCAAAAACGTCAAATGTAGTATGCGATATCCCCTAGCTAGTACAATATGAATGAATACTAGTCGGTACTAATGTATTTTAATCATTGAGTACATATGTACCTTGTTTTATTGGACCGCATTCTGATATTCAATTAAATATTATAATTATATTGCGTGGTAGTATATAGGAGTAAAAAATGTGTGTGTGTATTAGTGTACAGACGTAAGAAGTGAGATTTCTTTTCGAAAAATGATCTACTATTTACATCTTAACAGACATTGGTTAAATAAAGCTGAATTAGATAAAGTTTAGGCAAAAGGTTTTTTCAGATCGATTCTCGAGATACAGCGATTTGAAAAAAGTATTACTTATATGGCGCGTAACAGAAAAATGTGACGCGTAACAGAAAAATGTGACGGCAAATTTCTCTCATACCTCGCGATAAAGAAGTTTCGCTTCAAAAATGCGGGTACTTGCCGATTACATGTGTAGCCCAAAAATATCCTATCTAATTGTCATCTTAAGTCTACGCACATTCATGTATCTTCACGCCAGTTTAATTGGTCTGATCGTAGACAGAGATACGGATTCCATGCTTCAGTATGTAACTATGTGAACTCCTTAACCGTTACGTGGAATCTTTTATTAAAATTTATTTGACATGTTTTTTTTTTTCGGGACGGTTTTCGTTTTGTGCTTTAAGAAATTTTACGGTTTTTCAAATAGAAATATTTATATGGTTGATAATAGTTATAGGTTGGTTCATTATTGCTATCTAGATTTTTATAGATTTCTAGATTTTTATAGTAATACCTAGATTGCCTACTTCATATATATGTGTATGTTCATTATGTATTTAGTTTATTTATATTTTAATTATAAAATAGAGTCTTTCTAAATTGCATTGCCCAATACTATTACTGCTTCTTCTATGACAATTGGTTATCTGGAAGAAATTACTTTCAGTGATAAGATCGCCAATTGCTCTAAATCTGTTTCTTATGTGTTAAATTGTAGTATTATTATTTTTAGAGCAATAAAGGATTTATTATTATTATTATGTTGGCTTAAGGGGAGTGCCTAATTGAAAGTATTTATTTTATTTTATTTATTTATTTATTGTTAAAATAAAGTAACAGTATGATTTTCGATGGTCCCACACTAGGCAATGCCTGTCACGTGGGACCCATCACTAACTATAGTACAATTTATTTTTTATTGTTTTTGTGTTGTATTGGACAATTGTGTTGAAAATGTTTAATTAGAAAACGTGTTTTAAATTAAATAATACGGTCAATATACGAAATTCATTTATTCGAATTATAAAGTTAACCGGAAAACCGGATGTTGCGAGTCGCGACGCCTCACATCCGGTGCCGACATCCGCTCTCCTTCCGCCAGCCATATTGGCTTGCGTTTTGGAGGGAAAACCGCGGAATTAACTCCGTTAACCTACAATGTAAATTGTGTTTTAACAACGAATTGTTTTGTAGGATTCTACGTTGTATTTGTTAGTTTTTATTTACGTCTAATTAAGCCGGCATAGCGGAAGTTAATTCTGTCTTTATGTAATATCTTATCTCGTGGTGGTTATCGTTTTTACAAGAGAGAGATTTAAAATTGTTATTGTTCATTTGTTTGTGTACATTCTTCATTGTTGTATTGAGTAACTCAGAAGCAATTTTTTTTCATGAGATGTCCTTCATCATATATTTTAAAGGTATTTTAACAACAAAAAAAAACTAATATTGTTAAAATGTTAGTAGGTACTGACTATGTCAATAGGAACCGACGATATAGGTATACGTATAAAATAAATTCCAGTATACATAGTAATTTAAATTTTTTTTTTCTTAACTTGTTGAAAAAAGTGGCTTCGTATAGTATTAAGTCCATATACATCAAGGTTATGTACCTATTTATTAACACTAGAACTAGCAGCTGGTCATTATGACCTATTTTTACCAACCGTGGGCTTATCACGAATTTAGTCTGGCTTCCGAATCGAGCTGTCAGAAGTAAAACGGATCCGTTAGCAATCGGGATCATGAATTTTTACTAACGACTAACGAGCACCAGCAATCTATCAAATGAACGAAAGATCGAAAATTAACAAAATGTATCTAAAATATTGTACTTCCAAATCCGCACGCGGTGGTGCTGCTCAAATTTCCATACAAATGGCTTGAAGCGAACTCGGTTCGAAAGCCAGACTAAAATTGGTGATAAGCCTAGCGGTCAAAATGACCGCATAACTTGTGCTTGCAAAGTATTACATAAAAGTCTTGTAAATTATTTTTGAAACTGGCCATATTGACCAGTTGGTAGTTCTAGTGTTAAAAGCAGATGGGAATAACTCAATGGTCAAAGGTCAAACGGAATCGTGCTTTAAATTACTACATCGTAACAAGCTTGAGAGAGAAAATTGCTTACATCCCTTTGTTCTATTAATCTTGTTGAATCATACTTAAGGGTAAGGGTATTGTTTATCGAGAAATATTTTAACAATATAAAATTTCTAACCCAGCGGTTCTCAAACTTTTTTAGCGAAAGAAAAAGCCTTAATATAATTATAAAAAACTGATTTATATGTATTTATGAATAATCATATTGCAATGTAATATTTAGTTGTAATATTTAGATGTAACCTTATAATCTCCCTTTGGCAGGTATTTTTTGCAGTATTTTAGCCCTAGGGTTCCGCGGAACACCACTTTGAGAATGGCTGATATAAGCTAACATTACGTATTTCATGACTTAGGACTTAAGCCTTAGGTTATATACAAACACTTAACTAATTTAGAAGACGTATCGGATTAACAATAAATAATTAAATTGAGTTATTAAGCCGCATAAAGCAATTTTAATTAGTAACAAATCTATCAATTAATATTTCCTACAAAAATAAATACTTTGTTGCGCCATCTAGTGTCATAAGTTAGTACTATTATTGATTGATTAAAGTTATATAGGTCGTAGTTCACAAGAATTTTGATAGATGGCGCTTGAAAATCTAATGTTATTATAATTTCATTTCAATGGAAAATTTATTTTACTTTAAAGCTTTTAATGCAATGCGGTGTTTTATATGAATAACATATAGAAGCCCAAAATTTTGCTATTTATAAGATTTTAGTTACAATGTTAAAATTTATTAAAATTTGTCGTTTTCTTCTTCTTTTATTATAACATCAGATGTTTAATGAAGACAATTCTGTCATTGTCGAGTATTCGAGCAAAATCCTAGCAAAAATATACATAATTTTAATATGCACATAAACCCTCATATCAAAATATAAAATCTTCCCAACACGCTTCTCTTAAAAATTGTCAATACCATAAACTACTTGAAAATTCTGTCTAGTGTTTCCAGACGACAAAAATAAAATATCAATGAACGTGTTGCCACTGAATAAAAATAATTATACTAATACAGTAATGACATCCAGATAGGAACGTTTACGTGTGAATTAAAATTTTGTAATCTCTTATTGGGTTTTTGCCCAAATACTCGACGTTGGTGGAATTGTCTTCATATCTTCATATCTTAAGCCATTAACAAAGAAGAAGAAGAAGACATCCAGATGTGTATGAAATAAATTCAAACATCTGAAAGTAAAAGGCATAGCTAGTATTAATACCGAAATAGCAGAAAATAATTAAACATAATTCCAAAATCCACCACAAGAGGGTGCACGAGAAAACAGAGCTCTCCGTTAATTAAAGGATTTTATAATAATTGGTCTCGTTTCTGACTGTACCGGATAATAATGCCGACTGTATTTTTACTGGTATTGTTTTAATTGAATCCCGCTAAAGTTACAGAAGTTAATGAACTTAATGAGTTACATTTTTAACTTATTTTAGAATGAATTTTCATTATTTTTATTTTATATAAAATTTTGACATTTTGTCTAGTGAAATATCGTAACAGCAATACAATCAATATAATTAAACATACAGATAATTATTGCTTTGTAAGTTGAAAAATAGCATCTAAAAATGTTAAATTCACGAAAACCACGCTTACATTATCCCCTAAAGACATTTAATGGGGGAAAAATTAATAACATGTAGTTTTTCATGTTCATTTAATATTTATAAGGCGACATTAAAGGCACCTGCCACTGTATTTTCAACTACCCACGTTTTTATGGAAGGTATTAATTTATTATTAATTTTTTATTAACTACTGCCTCCAGTGATTGTAGTCCGGCTTTCTAATCAGACTAATAAAACTAAACACGACAGTAAGCCGTAAAAAGTAGATTTAAAATTGTTTATAGATTTATTCTCATACATGATTTAAGTAATACAATCCCTACTAATATTATAAATGTGAATGTGAGTTTGTTTGTTACGTTTTCACGCAACAACTACTTAACCGATCATCATGAACCTTGTACACATATTTTTGGAGGTACTAGAAGTAACATAGGATACTTTTTATTAAAAAAAAATTAAAGGAAATTATTTAAAATTATTTTGCTTATAGTTCCCACTACATTAGGTCGATGAAGGAAAATAACCCCCACCAACATGCTATAACTTGTCTCGACTTCGTCACTTCACGTGGCATCATCAGGATACGTGTGGTCGCTTCGGCTTCGTTTCGACGATTATTTTCCTTCATCGACCTAATGTAGCGGGAATCATACGCAAAATAATTTTAAATAATTTCCTTTAATATGGATTTCCGCAAAGTAACGCCTGAAACAATTAATTATATAAAATAAACTGGAATTAAATCTCAGAAGTTCTTAAGAATTTGTTGTTTGCTTGTTGGGATCTACAAAAAAAGTGTTTTCCAATCGTAAAGACAATCTAAATAAACATGCCAGAGGAACACCTGCCTTCTATCGAGTTTGTTCGAAGAAAAGCGAATAGAGGAAAATACGATGGGATAGTTTTAAAGTGGTATACACACTGAAAAGGTTTCTAAGTGAAAATTAAAACGTGTTGGTATTTAGGCTTCTACTTATTCAGGCTATGATTGACTAGTTAAGGTTTCTTAAACATTTATTTTCTCAAAAAGAACTATAAAAACTATAAAAATGTCGTCGAAGCGAAGCCGAAGCGACCACACGTATCCTGATGATGCCACGTGAAGTGGCGAAACGCGTCGAGACAAGTTATTGAATGTTGTAGCGGGAATTATAAGCAAAATAATTTTAAATAATTTCCTTTATAAAAATTCATTAATTGAAGTTAAAATAAAAAATAATTATAAATAAACATACTTACTTGTGGTCTTCTTCTCGTCATAGCCTTTCCGAAGTCATGGTAGAGTCTAACGATGAGCAAGCCTTTAGTGCCTATGCCAATTTCATTTAGTTCAATATATTCTTAACTATACAAACAAAAGTAGTATTTAACCAATAATATTGTCTATGGCACTAGGATAAGATTCCGTTATATTTTTGCAAATTAACAAAATAAATGTGTTGTGTTGTTGTGTTGAGTCTTAGTAACTTATTACAAAAATATACTAATTCTTCATCTCATAAAATAACTGGAATTTTCTTAATGGTTTCTGAGATACTCAATACAACAATGAAGAATCTACACAAACAAACTATGTACAATGACAGATTTAAATACGTAGGTATTAATAGGTTGGTAGGTATACGCTAATAGAACAAAAAACTTCTTATAAATAATATGTAATCTTTAATATGATGCACTAAACATAAAGGTTTCATATTTAGTCTAGATCTAATTGCAAAAAAAAAATAACAGGATAGTAGCAAAAAATAATTGTTTTTTATTAGGAAATTTTAAAATCAGTGTGTAATAGAGGGCGCTGTAGTTGCAAAACAAGCAATCACTGAGTTCTTCTTAATTCCATATAATTTACATAAATATATAATATGTAGATGCATCCTTATCTCGTCTCCTCTCATCCAATTGGCTCTCCGCGTACTTTTCCACTGCATCCGACATTTTTATGATTCTACTAACGTCGGAATGCTAAGTTAAACCTTGAAGGTGTCCGTTTTAGAATTGGTACCGGGTTTTATACTATATCAAATCACTTCCACTGTGCCTACTTGAGGTATCGAATATACATTGTTACACGTTGTTTTAAATTTAATTTGAAGTGGGTAGTTGTATATTGTCGTGTTATATTAACATAACCGGAAGTAATATTTTGGTAATTTTCGTTTTTTAAATCTCATAAAAAATAATTTTCTTCCTTTTCATAAGTCCTACTACTTATTCAATTGGTGAATTTGTGAGTGACATTTTGTAAGTTTAAATTTAGCATTTAAGCTTGGCATAGTAAAATTTAATTGTATGAATTATTTGCATGTCATATACGTTATATAAAATATGTGATACTACTAACATTACTTTAAGACCTATATTTATGGGAAATAAATGAATTTGAATTTGAATTTGATTTCTGAGATACAACAACGAAGAATCTACACAAACAAACTATGCACAATTTGTAGATCCGACCATATTAACAGGAAGGACCAGTGGGCTAATCACGAATTTTAGTCTGGTTTTCGAACCAAGTTCGCTTCATGCGATTTGTATGGAAATTTAAGCAGCGCCACCGCGTGCGGATTTGGAACTACAATATTTTAGATACTTTTTGTTAATTTTCGAACGTCTCGATCTTTTGTTCATTTGATAGATTGCTGGTGCTCGTTAGTCGTTAGTAAAAATTCATGATCCCGATTGCTAACGGATCCGTTTTACTTGTGACAGCTCGATTCGAAAGCCAGACTAAATTCGTGATAAGCCCACAGGTGATATATTCAATGCAAAATAAACTCGAGCGTAATTATAGGTATATGGAATTCAACCAAAGGCATGCGTTAACATACCGAAGGAACGTGACATATTCGCTTTGTGACAATAATTTCATACCTCAAGAGCTGAGAAATTCTAAACGCATTCCCGCGAGACTGAGATGTGTGATAGGAAGGAAGATATACATAGAATATGTTTGTATATTAAATAATAATATATTGTCGGGAACAACTTGAAAAACTTGACCGAATATACGCCGAACATACCGAATACCATACCACACTTGCCCCACCCTGGCTCTGACCTGAAAGGTACCTAATCAAACCTAAAAAACTTGATTATCTAGGTACTAACTACAATACTTAATATCCGTAAGAAAGTTCACACTCAACAGTCGTCAGTCAACACAAAAAAAATTAACTGGGGTAAGACCGTGGGTATAGTTTGCTAGTTACATATTATTTTAGACTACTGCCCCACCCTGAGCCCATGGCTGGCTTCGCCCATGCCGAATACGTATATTCGATTCATCTCTAATTGCAATAAAACAGGGCTATAGATAAATTTGATTATGTTTTTTTTACATAATAAATGCATTACACTGATAAAAGTCAAGTGCTCAATAACATGTTATATCTGACATTGAATTTGTACTCGAACATGCTTTCAAAGCTATCATACTATTATTATCATACTAGATCAGCCATTCTCAAAGTGTGTTCCGCGGAACCCTAGGGCTAAAATACTGCAAAAAATACCTACCAAAGGGAGGTTATAAGGTTACATCTAAATATTCCAACTAAATATTACATTGCAATATGATTATTCATAAATACATATAAATCAGTTTTTTATAATTATATTAAGGCTTTTTCCTTCGCCAAAAAAGTTTGAGAACCGCTGTACTGTATGATACATATAAATGATAAACATATACACAATGGTCGCTTATGAAGTTTTGTAAAAATTAACAACTTTTTTAAATTTATTTATTTATTTACTTTAGTAATTGGGCTCCAATAGAGCGCTTTTACTCGTCAAAATAAATACAAGTGAAATAAATTATTAAAATCAATTTAATTTAGTTGCTGTAATCTTTCATTGTCCACTTAATAATTTTAGTATTATATGTATTCTACCTGTAACCTGCGCGCGTTGCTACGCCACCAACTAAAATAAATTACATTACACAAATATTTAATTCATTTTGAGTCATTTTATTGATTTTGTTTGTTGTTATAAAAATATGAAATCGTAAGGTTAAGCAGCCTCGGCACAGTCTCCGCTGAGCCTCTTATGGAAACATTGTTGCAAAACAAATTTCCTATTTTTCAGCGCAGGCAGCTATTAACAAGTTTTATAGACCATTACTACTGCAGCTCTACAGCGCTTAAAATATACATTTTATGCCGCGTTTACATTATTTTAAATACCAGTTGAATTGGTTATATATATATATATATATATATATATATATATATATATATATATATATATATATATATATATATATATATATACATCAATTAATTTTCATTTAATATAATTGATTGTTTCAGGCGTTACTTTGCGGAAATCCATATTAAAGGAAATTATTTAAAATTATTTTGCTTAGCGGGAAGCTACAACATTCAATAACTTGTCTCGACGCGTTTCGCCATTTCGCGTGGCATCATCAGGATACGTGAAGTGGCGAAACGCGTCGAGACAAGTTATTGAATGTTGTAGCGGGAATTATAAGCAAAATAATTTTAAATAATTTCCTTTCATTTAATATATAATTTAATTTTCTTAAAATAAAAGTTTTCATTTGGGACTTATATCTGTAAAGACATATCTGCCCCATATTGCCATAAGAACTTACAGAAATCCAAACATAGGAATATCCGATGTGGAAAAAGCAACAGCTGTTATTTGAAGGTCCCACGAAAAGCGATGGAAATGCGTGGTTAAACTAGTGTTTGAGCTTGACTTACTGTTGGCTTACTAGAAGGATTATTATTTTTTTTTTTTTACTGTATTTTTTTTTAAATGTATAGGTAGCTATATTATTTTTTTATTTAATTTTTTTTTAATATTTTTATATACATACTATTGGACATATACATGTATTTTATATACATATATGTTATTAATTTGACATTTATTGTAACCACTGTGTAATATGATTTATAAATTGTTATTCAATTTTTTTTTCTGAATTAAAATTCAGTTTTTTTTTATTATTATTACTTTATGTACAGGCTATGATTGACGAGTTTCTTGTGATATTCTTCTCGCCATACGCCTTCCTGAAGGCACGATAGAGTCTAACGATGAGCAAGTGCACGCCTTTAGTGCCTATGCTAATAAACGATTTTCATTTCATTCATTCATTTCATTTCAAAAAAGTTGCAAAAGTACTTGAACAAGCACTTGAATCGTGTCAACACAGCTTACGAATATAAAATGTATTACCTCGGACAACCATTAGATTCACGTTAACCAAACGAAAATGAAGTGAAATTACGCCTCAGGTGAACCTCGTCGGGAACAATTTTATTCTAAAATGAATCTCTAAACAAAATCCTGAAATTAATATTTTTTTGTAATATTAATTTTCTTCCTATCGATCTGGAAGAAGGTAACTCGCACTATTCCGGCTTAAAACTACTATTAATATCCAAGTATAAATTGTTAAATAGAAACTCTTCGATCTAGTTAACTCCTATATACTTACATAAGAATAATAATAACTCTTTATTGCACAAATTAAAAGAACAGAAGAAAATAAAAAAAAAAAAAAAAACAAAAGGCCTTATCACTAAGCAGTGATTTCTACCAGGCGACCAACCTTAAGTAGATCAGGAAGTATATAGTAGGGTGCAAAAAACAAAATAAAATAAAATTATATATACAAATGACAATATTGACTATTAAATTTAAGGCTTCTAATTTATTATTATCATATGAGAAACATATAACATATACATGGGCGTAGGCAAGGTGGGGCAGCGTAGGGCACTTGCCCCACCCTGGCACTGACCAGTAAGGTACATAATCAAACCTAAAAAACTTAATTATCTAGGTACTAACTACAATACTTAATATCTGTAAGAAAGTTCACACTCGACAGTAGGCAGTCAACACAAAAAAAATTAACCGGGGTAAGACCGCGAGTATAGTTTGCTAGTTACATATTATTTTAGACTACTGCCCCACCCTGAGCCCATGGCTGGCTACGCATGAACATATATGCATATATGTATTACAAAATATTTAGACATATTATGTTTGTATTTAAACATTTCAGCCGATCAAATATACAAAACACACTATTTAAAAAATATATAGTTAAAATTCAATATGGCGTCGAAACGTCGAATCAATTTAAGAATATAATAAATCACTACAAAGATAAATAAAAGAGAAAACAAATAAATCAGGCCGTCGGGAAAAACTTACTTTCTCAAAGTTTTCAGATTACGAAATCCTTCGTGAATATTTTTCGAGTTTAATAGAAAGTTTTTTTTTTGGTGGCTCGTAAAAATGTCAATATGTCTTCCATCACGCGCTTTGGAAGGTGACAACAGGATTTAAACATTAAATCAACTATTTAACGAATTATTGATTGACAAATTGATTTTCAAATTGATACAGTTTTTGTAGGTATATAAGCGATAGAAAGAAAAACGATCTCGGTGTCGTGAACGGCAAAGGAGATATGTGCATCTCTTTCACACATTCCTCAAGTTCGACATGATAAGTATATAGTTATCCCTTTCTAATGATTGTTCCTTCCAGTCCAAAGTCTAATCTGTATCCATTTGAAGATTGTTATAATTCCAAAATCAAAATTCATTATTTCATATAGGCCTTACGACGAGAAGAAATCACAAGAAACTCGCCAATCATAGCCACAATATAATGTTAGTATTAATAGTCAGATAGCACACAATGAATGTAAATAAAGCTAGTACCTAAGTATATAAGCACACCAACATAAACACAATCATCTCAGTCACACTGTTTTTGAAGTCTTTCAAATTAGTTCCACCATCTGCGAGCGATCCAATGGAACCGCAGAACAAACAAAAAACGATCGTAGTTGAATTTATTTTCGCTTCGTTAGTTATAGATTGGCCGCGTGAGCCTTTTAAGGCTTAACCTAAAGTAGGGCCAACCTTTGAACCTTCCCCAATCCACGGATTGTCTTGTCATTCTATTTAATTGTCTTCTACGTTTATTTTATTGGCCATAAATAAACAAACAAAAAAAGTAATTAGTAAAAATTCTTGCAAAAACATTTATCCTAGGATGTATTATCCATTTTTTAGGATAGGTTAGGTTAGGTTTAGGTTAGGTTAGGTTAGTTATACCAAAATATAAATATATTTATATCGTCGGATTCTATTAACATAGCTTCATAATACTGTAATTATTCATCTCATAAAAGAAATATCTTTCTTTCTCAATGATTTCTGAGATACTCAAACAAACTATGCACAATAACAACTTTAAATCGCCTTCCTGTAAAACTGCGATAGGAGTCAGCTATATGCTAAACATAGCTAATATTGTTATAGTCATGAAAAAAACAAGTTCGTGCACGTAAGCCTTTCCAAATGACACACAAATACAATGTTTTGCATTTATATTGTTGTTAGGTTTCTTTCACATATATATCTGTCAATAAGGTCTAGGGTGGTAGCAACACTTTCAAGTGACTCAACTGCAGATATTTGCCTGTGACAGTTGTCTTCATTCAAAGTTGATGAGACGAAGGGCTAAAAAACCTTACGTAATATTACCTCTAAAACGGGGAATTTGAACCCTGTTTTACTAGCAACACTGAATTGTAAAATATATCTTTTTTTAAATGTTGTTAGACCTAAACCTAGACTACATAAGAAGCTTGACATTGAACAATATGTAACCGACCTAAAATTGTTTTCGATTTCGTCGTATTAGAAATAATAAATTCACTTCTATACCCTATATTGTATCAATAAACCCAAGTATTGGAATCTCTTTTGGTACCAATGTAACTATGAACTTATATGTACTTTATTGATCTAGTGACTTGTTCTTATAAGTCATTGACTTACTCATATGCCAATTTTACCCATAAAAGCAATACCTACATTCGAGGCTTACCAAAGAATCAATACACTATTAAATTCAAACATTCAACCTCGCGTGACAAAAATACACCTGCAAATAGAGCGACAGATTTAGATTTGAAACTTCTTTTTAGGGCAGACGGGGTTTTTTGCGCATTTAATGCTCTCGACACGCCTAGCGTGTTCACAAAATTTTTCTTCACATATTGGACACTCTTGGCGCGTTCTCAATGTTACTCTTATGTCTTACAAAAATTTAACTTATTATTTTTTATATTGTATTGTATATTGTATTTTCGATATATTATACATATATATAATTTTATTAGAAGTGTAGTATCTATCCCTTTATCACCTTGAGCATGCTGTCCTACCCTATAATTAAAATTTCATTTAGTTTATATAATATATAGTCATAATGTTATTTTGTAGGTAGGCTTTTTAAATAAATAAATATATATATTTTGATGTAGTAATAAAGAGTACCTCTTTGCAAAAACAAAAAATGTAAATATATTGTTTTTATTGTTCCAGAAATGTTACCAACAAAAATAAGATGAGCTGGTAGCAAATATGGCGCAGAATTTAGGAAATCTACTTTTGACGCTACTCTTCACAACTTTAGTGAGTATTTCTTCTTCTTTTTACTTCTTTTGAAATACTCTATGCGGCTTTCTACCATGTTTATTTAAACGTAATATCAGATTAAGTTGAGTCAAATAGACATGAGTATAAGCCGCATAACGTCTTTTAAATTATTTTGTTTATAGGGGAAAATGGGGTAGATTGGTGCAATGGGGTAAAATTAAATTTAACAAATTTTTATTTAACACTAGATTTAAAAAAAATCTTGTATTCTATGAAAATAATTTGTAAGAAATGCATATTAGCATAAAATTACTTCGCGTCTATTGATTACCGCGAAACGAATATAGCAGAGGCGGCTCGTCCTAAAGAGCGCTGGTGCAGTGCACTCCCACGAAAATTACAGAACTTATATTACAGCGGCGTAGATATAGGTAATATAATATACTATTGTATAGGCATAGTAGAATAGAATGAATGTAATGTAAGGATAGTATGTATTATGAAGAAATATAGATTACTTCTGTAATTTTCGTGGGAGTGCACTGCACCAGCGCTCTTTAGGACGAGCCGCCTCTGGAATATAGTAAAAAAATCTATAGCAAAAATATAGTAATAGGTTCACTTTATTTAATATGAATTTTTAGAAACATATAAAACTTTTATATCATCTGAAAATACGCTGAAACGTGTTGAAAGACCATCACGACTAGTTTTTTCTTTTCTTAAACAAATTCAACATTTCCCGCCATTTTCAAAGCGAGCAATCTCTTTGGCAGTTTTACAACTCGAATCAATGTTTATTTAATAAAATATTCCTTTTGGAGCAATCAGGGACGTCTGCTGAAGCGCGGGGCTTTTAAAAGCGTTCAATCTGAAAAGTTATTTTTTCAGACGCCACACACATATCGTTGAATCCTATAAATATTATTTAATATAGTAGATTATAATTAGAGATGCGCAGAATAACTGAATACCGAACACTATTCCGTTTAACTCGCCAATCATAATCTGTAGGTATATAAAATAATTAACAAAAAAAAAAATCATTCAGAAAAAAAAGTAAATAACAATTCGTGTCACATAATTCTCAATAAAATAGACACTATAACCGAGATGTATAGAGATCAGAGTGTTACTGTGGGGTTACAGCAGCGACATGTTAGAACCTGTTTACGCGGCAAAACAATGAAATGGTAAACCGAATAATTCGGCCGAATTCAAATAGTGAAAGAGATGCGCCGAATACCAAACGAATATTCGGCGCATCTCTAATTATAATAGTAGATAATTAATATAGTGTATATATATATATATATATATATATTGTATATAACTCAAAGGTGACTGACTGACATAGTGATCTATCAACGCACAGCCCAAACCACTGGACGAATCGGGCTGAAATTTGGCATGCAGGTAGATGTTATGACGTAGACATCCGCTAAGAAAGGATTTTGATCAATTCTACCCCCAAGGGGATAAAATAGGGGATGAAAGTTTGTATAAATCTTATTAGATTTATTTCATTCATTATTACGCAGACGTAGTTGCGGGCAACAGCTAGTGTTACATAAGATTGTGCATAATTTGCTTGTGTAGATTCTTCGTTATTGTATTGAGTACCTCATAACAGAAGCTATTGGTGTATTTTTTTTCGTGTGATGTAGAATTATTGATATGTGTGTCGTAGTTATGGCAAATAAAAGTCCTTCTTGAGTGTGATCGATTATCGAGCTTGCTAACGACCAGACAATGAGGTAGTCACGTACCATTATACAATTCAATAAAAACCTTAATAACTACCCTCTAATCACAACTTATATATAAACAAATTTTGAAGGTAAGTCAACAAAACAACAATAATTGCCAAAATGTTAGTTACGACTATGTCAATAGGCTCCGTTGATAAATGTATTTACGTTTAAACTGTATGTTAACTTATTTTCAGACGTCTACAAGTAAAGAATAAAGATCCGTAAACAAAATAATAACAATATACATCAGAAACATTGTAATATGAAAAGATAAATCAATTATGAAGAAAATTACGATTTCCTGAAAAAGGGGAATTTCAGGGATCGAGATAAATTCGATACAACTTCAATAAAAGCTAACACGAGAAGGGGAGAATTGGGGTCTATTCTTGTTCGGCAAACGATTTAAAAATATTATATTATTATTAGAGATGTGCCGATTATGACTTTGGCCGACTAATCGGCCAAGCCGACTACGGTTTAGGGGATTCCAGTGACGCTTCGTTTACAGCTGATTCGCTGCAATTTCAGTCACTACTGACATGTGGACAAATATAAATAACAAAAAAAGTTTTTTGTGTTTTACAGCTCACTAGTTTGACGATAGTTTCAAATATCATCACGCAGTATTGCAATATATGTCATTAAATATTATGTTGATTTGTTTAATAATTAAGATACTAATTTTGTTTGATAAATGTCATCAATATATTTTCTTTACAAGGAAGTAACACATACATTTTATTGAGAAATAGACACAAAGTAAGAAGCCGGATAGTCGGCGCTTTTCACCGACTAGTCGGAACATCTCTAATTATTATGTTTTTTTTTGTAAATATACATACGATATTGTAAATATATATACTGGTTTACTTTTCTTGATATTCGTTAAAGGTTAATAACTCAAAGGTAACATCCCCAGAGCTGTATTTTTATTTTATTTTTTTAATAGGTTTGCACCATAACAATGGAAAGATAGGACATACACTCTCGATAATTATTATGTAGAGATTTGACTATGGTAGCCTTAGTATATGGATAGCTTTTGATATTTGACATACGAATTGGACAAGATCAGAAAATATGAATCTCCGAAGATTTGTTCGAAATTAGAATTGAATCGAGTTTCAAGAATATCATACATTCGAATGCAATAAACTCCAACACGCTGAGAGAAGGGGTATAATAAAAAACGAGTATCAAATAGGGCGCCACTCTTCAATCTCCCAAAATCCCAAACATTGTCGTTTAGTTAACGAATTAATTTTTTTTTTGGAAATATTGAGATGACTTAACTTTTAGGTTTATTTAAATAGTATTATCTCTATCGGTTGATTGTTCTTGGCCACGGACGCATTTTTGCCCACGAAAATCTGACATTTAAAATCTTTACCTACCCTATACCACTTAATCTCAAGTCGTGTATATATCTAGGCTGTATATCCCATTTATAACAGAGTCGTAATAATACGAGAACCGCTTTAAAGGTTCTAGGGGACATTGCAATATCCCTTTTTGGGCTATAAATATATGGATATTCGTTAAGATAGCCGGACCGTGTTTTGTTTTTAGTTTTGTTATTAACTTTCTAATTGGAATGGAATCACCAAGTGGATATAGATTGGACATTCGACTGGAAGAAACAATCATTAGAAAGGGATAACTATGTTATTATCGTGCCGAAATTGAGGCATGTGTGAAAAGGATGCAGATATCTTCTTTGGCGTTCACACGATCGCTTCTCTTTCTGTATTGTATATACCTACAAAAACTGTATGCATTTGAAAATCGCCATGTGTACATCATGTGTAAATCTTATTTATTTATTTGTTATACCATTGACCTGTAAGGAGTTTATAATGAAAAGCCTTAAGGTGTTGAATAGAAAACATAACCAAAGCATCCCTGGCACCACCATCCTGATGTTTGAAAGTAGGGTCCAATATAAATATTAAGAGAGAGTGGGTTATTTGGTGCTCGTGAAGTGTCCACTTTTTTATTTTTATACTTGTAAAAATAAAACGCGATAATGTCAGAGGCGATACGTTTTTATGTATTCTTTTGACACATGAGCCGTTAAGTGCCAATGAGAAATTGTAGATATCATTTTTTATTTACGCACACACTTTTAGACCAACTAACGATATGTCCTACTGTTTAGTTTCAGACTCTTAGATAGAACATAATTTACGTGAATTGGGTATTCAGATTTTAAATTTGGAATACAAATATTTTTTTAATAATAGTGTCGTATTTAAAACACACCTAGTGAATTCATGACGTCAGATTGATCTTATGAACACACCAGGCTTGTCGATAGCATTTATTTATTTATTTCAAAGAGAAGTTTTAAGCTATTATATATAATAATAATAATAAATTCTTTATTGCAAAAAAAAAATCACATAGGCGAGCTTAATACCGTCGGCATTATCTACCAGCTAATCTTTGTCGGTGTGAGCGGTGATATTCGGTGTAATGAAAAGAAAATAATAACTAAATATACACAATACATAAAATAATAAATAATAACATATACTTAAATACATACATATTTATGAAGAAAAGTTATCCCTTACTAATATAAATGTGAATGTGAGTTTGTTTGTTACGTTTTCACGCAACAACTACCTAACCAATCATCATGAAACTTTGTACACATATTTTTAGAGGTACTAGAAGTAACATAGGATACTTTTTCTAATTAAAAAAAAAAAATATTTTTTTCTATAATTTCCAACCCACTATAGTTTCAGTTGTTTGAAATAATATTAATTCATTTCTATTGAAATGATCTCTGTAATGACTTAAATGCGAGCGAAGCCGCGGGTAAAAGCTAGTATATAATAATAAGAGATATCAAAAGATATATTTGCGATAGGAAAAATTTCCTATTGTGAACTCAATCTGTCAAATGTTTTATTACAAGTAATTACTTGATTATTATTCACCCCTAAATCTGTAATGAGGGTGTGAATAATATGACGTAACAATCAAATATATAATTCATTTCGTATTAACCTTTGTATGTACAATGTAAATCCCTACAGAGAACATACATATGAAATTGGGTAGGTACACTTCCGAAGTCAGCGACAGATACACTGAAGTTGTCGCTCGAAAAATAAGTAGGTACACGCACATCTCAGAAACTATTGTATGATTTATTTATTTTTTACTTTAAATCTAACGTTTCGATAAGTTTGCAGCATAATACAATATTATAAAAGAAGTAAAACTTCACTGATGATTTTTGAAGTGAAAACTTCTTTAGGCGCGTTGAGCATTTTGGTAGAGGGTAAAATCCTCGGTTCGCGTCACCGACATGCTAATGATTATAGTATGTATATAGCTATGGAGAGCCAGACTAGCGCACTATTAGAGTGTGGTTATCTACATAAGTAAAGTTAAATTGACCACGTAGGAAGTTCAACTTGTGTGTACTGGATTTTGTTTATTTAAGTGAATTTTTAATTTGACTATTATTGTAATTATTTAATTGAAGGATTACTGTTTATTTATTAACTTTAAATTCATTGACTTCAGTATAAAAGTGAGTATGAAACATATTAATATTTTTATACAGATAAATGAATAATGAAAACAACGAATATATTTTTAAAAAATTTCATATAATTTTTGCATATAGTTTCAATTACTCTTAACTTAATAGTTCCGTTTTCACTTCTATCGGCAGTCCCACGACTGTTTATGTTTTTAAAACGTTTTCTTGTTCTTCTATTAATGGCCTCAGATGTACAATAAAGTAATTTAACATTTACAATAAGGAATTGCCAATTTTAACAAGTTATTATTTGACATGTCTCTCTATGGTGTTACCAGATGCAAAAAAAACGTTAAAGACAATGTTACCACTCAAAAAATGATTTACGTTGAACATATATTACATATGGGAAATATATTGTTAGACAAGAAATTTAATCTACAGAAACGACAACACTATGATCGACAAAGTGATGCAGCTACATCACTACTCACGGAAGAAGAAATGAATGTTACATGTGAATTAAAATTTTATAATTTCTTATTGGACTGTCCGAATACACGACATTAGCAGAATTGAAAGAAGAAGATGAAGAAGGTATCGTTTGGGGAAACGTGCTGTGTTCTAGAACTCTTTGTACTCTTATTGTAGACTAGCTGTTGCCCGCGGCTTCGCTCCCGTTAAGAAGTATTATTATTAATTAGGTATAGTTTTTGCGGCTTTATTTTTGTTTAGCGTGTGTAAAAACGTCTTCATCATAGTAGCTCTCATCTTTAATTTCAGTTCAATCAGTCGAAAATCTAATAAGATTTATACAAACTTTCATCCCCTATTTTATCCCCTTAGGGGTGGAATTGATCAAAATCTTTTCTTAGCGGATGCCTACGTCATAACATCTACCTGCATGCCAAATTTCAGCCCGATCCGTCCAGTGGTTTGGGCTGTGCGTTGATAGATCACTAAGTCAGTCACCTTTGAGTTTTATATATATAGATGTAAGACAGAAGAATTAATAATTGAATCCACTGTCGTATAGTTCAGCAATCGTGATGATTAAGCCGCTTGTAAAGCGGTTGCTATAAAGTGTACAATCATGACTTAATTAGAAACTTTAACCGTAGCGTGACTACATCGGGTAAAACACGCTTATAATGTCATGGTTTAAAACGCTCCGAGTTTAAATACATTATCTTTCTTTTTGTCGTTAATACGTGTTCACTGTTCACCATCGGTCTAATGAAAAACTATTGACTGTGAAATGGTGCGACCTTTCGTATGTTTATATTAAGACCCGAATGAAATAAAGTTAAATCGTTTCAAACTTCATTTCAAGTAGAGATCATTGAGCGTCGTTCCTGGGGGGCTACTTCGGAGGTGATCAAGCCATGAAAGTCTTGCATTAACTTAACCGTCCTTTCAGCTGTATTGTTAACGGCTGTAAGTGATAGTAGCTTAGTTTTAGCGTCTTGAAATAAAGAATTGTGTGGTCATAAAGTTGGACACTCTTGGAGGAAACTGTCATCAATTTTAAGTCGATTGAACAAAAACTTGCTTTTGATTGACACAAAGTCGTCGATGCTTTTCTTCGAAAAAGAAAGAACATTTAAATTATCATAACATAATTAATGTAATAAAATAAGACAAAGTTATTATTTGTGAGACTGACCGTAAAGTGATCCACAAAGTTCTTCTTTCGATGATATGTAACGTTTACTGTAGGCAGATGGGTTGCTTTGGTTAAGTTAGTGACCTCTTTCACCTTTGTTCCATTGCCTACTTCATCGTCAAATAAGGACAAGACAGCCACTTCATCTGTCAAATGCCATAAATGCTGGCAGAACTTCTGTAAAGCTGCTTTCGAGGTACTTTTGTCTATGCATTCGTAAGCTTTCATGGCCCTTAAAAATACAAGTCCTGGTAGGGTGCTTTTATTGCTAAATTGCATTGCAACCAAGGCTTGACGTAGGATGTCACGATGAACAGGCAGACATCTAATAGAGCTGTCTTATCCTTGTTCGAAATTGTGAATTGAGAGCTAAGTAGGGATATTTTTATTGAATAAATTACTTTCGCCATCCATCGAGCTTGGTGCATGGCGCCTGGAGGCCGAATCTTAAATTTGTGCTCTGTATCTCCACCAAGAAATATTATTGAGAGCTCTATTAATTCTCGGTAGTCATCTTTAGAAATTTTTTCAGTCAATGCAGTTCGGTAGAATTCTAAGAGCTTGTTAATTTCTGAAACTTCCAGGTACGATAACTTTTTTGGATAGTTCTGTATTTTCTTGGGATCTACATTTTTCCAATTTTCTCGAAGCTTTTTGAACAAAGGAATGTCAGGGCTTGTAGTTATTTTACTAATTTTTGCCTCAAACACGCCTTTCAATACCAATTCGTAGACGTGATAGCGGTAAGCGAAAATAAGCATTTCTCTGTTCAGTTTCTGTTCGAGAAGCGGTAATTTGATGTTTTATGTCTCCTATTAAAATATTCCTTTTTTAGAACTGCATAACTCTACAGACATCTTGACTGAACGAAAGCAAAGCGTTTACTAAGAAAACAAACAAGTAATTACAAGCACTTTGATACGTTATCTGCCGCGCGCCTTAGTATGCAAATTGTAGCATCTTTCGATGCAAGTCGGCACGGCTTACCGTCATTCTAAGTGCATGATTTTTTTTTTACAATTGTTTTGACACCATTCAAACAAAATAAGAGGGTATGCGTTAGTAAAAAAATACTTTTATTTTTTTGGGACACCCTAATATATATATATATATATATATATATATATATATATATATATATATATATATATATATATGTGTGTGTGTGTGTGTGTGTGTGTGTGTGTGTGTGTGTGTGTGTGTGTGTGTGTGTGTGTGTGTGTGTGTGTGTGTGTGTGTGTGTGTGTGTGTGTGTGTGTGTGTTTATAAAGGTAACATTGAGATACATAATATAGAGAAACGCCTTTATAACGTAAGGATAGCGTAGTCATTTCAACTGGTGCGGTGTTGCCGAGGCTGCTAAAAATTTACCCCACATTATTGGTTACTAGCTGCTGCCCCGACTTACCGCGTAGTAATGAAGATATAAAGTACTATGAAGTTTAATGATGTTTTATATTTCAACGACTGCCTTTTATGGCAAAAACAACCTTGGGTTACATTATTATAGTTTTACTAAGGATCCTTATTTTTTCCTGTAATTTATATAGCCTACATTAATCAGGGATAATATAGCATTCAAATGGAGAAAGAATTTTTGAAATCGGTTCAGTAGTTTTTGAGCCAATTCGTTACAAATATATAACAATACAGATCTTTCCTCTTTATAATATTAGTAAGTATAAATTACCCCTAAACATGGGAAAATAAAATGTGTGCGTAGTTCTTTACGTGTAAGTCATTTGATAGTAAACCAAAAACGTCATTGAGTCAGTGATATAGAACAAATCTATTATACTAGCTTTTACCCGCGACTTCGCTCGCATTTAAGTCATTAAATAAGTATCAGAGATCATTTTAATAGAAATGAATCAATATGATTCCAAACAGCTGAAACTATAGTCAGTTGGAAACTATAGTACAAAATAATAATTATTTTTTAAATAAAAAGTATCCTACGTTACTCCTAGTACCTCCAAAAATTGAAAACGTAACAAACAAACTCATATTCACTTTTATAATATTAGTGGGGATGTATATCAATGGTCGTAAATGTGCTTTATTATTTCCGGATCGGGTTCGAACTAGTGTGGGTATTTAGATAAAGAAATCGTTTACTGCTTGTAGTAGTAAATCGTTATCACGTGCCTTTTAGAAAGAACTTCATTGGCCTTTTGATAAGAAAGCCAGGCCTTGTCAACTGTGTAACTAACTGGTGATCAAAAAATATTGTCATAACTAAAAAACTTTTTTTATATGCATGTTAAAGGCAGGCATAATATACGATATCCTCCCTACTATATAAATGTGAATGTGAGTTTGACTTACTGTTGGCTTACTAGAAGGATTTTTTTTTTTTTTTACTGTATTTTTTTTAATGTTGTATAGGTAGCTATATTTGTTACGTTTATACGCAACAACTACTAAACCGATCATCATGAAACTTAATATAGATATTTTTGTAGGTACTAGAAGTGACATAGGATACTTTTTATTTTTTACTATAGTTTCCAGTTTACTATAGTTTCAGAGATCTCTGATACTTATATGACTTAAATGCGAGCGAAGCCACGGATTAAAGCTAATATAGGTGTATATATATATATATATATATATATATATACCCAACGATAGAGACGATATAAATTGAAATTATACCAGCACATGTTAGTAACTGAAAATATGCCTACGTGGCATTACACTTTTAGAGAAATAATATTGCGGATTAAAATGGATTAAAAATATAATTATCACAATGCATTGTGGCAATAGAAAGAACAAAAAACAAGAAAGATGACACTGACAGACTAAACGTCAAAACTCCAAAACTTCTTAAATAAGTATTTTCGGCCTGTACAATCGAAAACGTCGAAATTACGTGATTAGTTAGTTTACTACACTTTATATAACATCACACTTCAAATAACGTCATTATTAAACAACAAACAGTACTTTCTAAGTTGCTGAAATTAATTATAACTGTAGCTGTGTACGTTCTTTATACTTTACTAGCTGTGCCCCCGACTTAGTTCGCGTAGTAATGAAGATATAAAGTATTATGAAGTTTAATGTTTCATTGAAGCCTGCCTTTTATGGCAATTTTAAAAACAACCTTGGATTACATTATTGTAGTTTTAATAATTTATATAGCCTATATTGATCAGTGATAATGTAGCATTCAAATGGTGAAAGAATTTTTGAAATCGGTCCAGTAGTTTTTGAGCGAATTCGTTACAAACATACAAAAATACAAATCTTTCCTCTTTATAATATTAGTATAGATTAGTAAATACATATGTGTTATGATAGTAAAATAAAATCGATTCTTCTTCCTTCCATTTCCTTATGTGTCGCTTATATAGAGTTATTATGTTTTTAAAGTTATATAAGGTCCTAAATTTTACATGTATAATGTATATATATATTATGTAAAAATAAACACAAAGATAAGTATCATAGACATAATCATTGGATCTATAAACAAAATTTATTAGTCGTGCCATATTTTTTCTCATGAAGCAACGTAATCTGATTAATTGATAATATATTAGCGGTTAATTTTAACTAAGAACTCGAAGCGATGGAAGTGTACGTAGTTTCGTTAGGCTAATTTGTACCTGATATTTTTTGATGTTAACATGGAGCGTTTAAATGAGTAAGTTATCTCTAATTGATTTTATAATTAACACTAGAACTACTAACCGGTCAATATGACAGGTTTCAAAAATTCTTCACAAGACTTTTATATACAACCCTACTCGTTATTTTTTGGAAACGATTCTATTATTTACAATTCAACAATCAATTTATTGAATTATATTTAATACTTTGCACGCACAAGTCATCCGGTCATTTTGACCGGTTGGTAAAAATAGGTCATATTGACCGGCTCGTAGTTCTAGTGTTAAGGCAGCGTTTCTCAACTTTTTTTTTTTTTTTTCTTTAACGATTTCATAATTTGGCGGTAAACAAAGAAAAAGATTATTTACTTACCTATAACACAGTGCGTAAAATAATTTATGATAATAATTTTAAATATGGAAAATAAAATAATATGTACTACAAAAATAACAGTTAGTTTATTAAGGGATTAATTACAAGTTAATAATAAGGATAGTTTTAATGAGAAATTTGAGATTGATGTTTTGTTTTGAGATTGATTTTTTGATTGATTGATTTTTTGAGATTGAGATTTATATAATGTTATTTACTTTTTTTTCTGAATGAAAATTCAGTTTTTTTTTTGTTAATTATTTTATGTACAGGCTACGATTGACGAGTTTCTTGTGGTCCTTCTTCTCGTCATACGCCTTTCCGACGCCATTATTGATTCTGACGATGAGCAAGCGCACGCCTTTAGTGCCTATGCTAATAAACGATTTTCATTTCATTTCATTTCATTCATTTCATTCATTTCATTCATTTCATTCATTTCATTCATTTCATTCATTTCATTCATTTCATTCATTTCATTCATTTCATTCATTTCATTCATTTCATTTCATTTGATAATTTCATTTATATTTATTTGGTCGTAAAAATGACAATGCTACTCTCATATCGTCTTCTACATAGTTTTAATGTTGGTTAATGCTGAAATTTCGAATTCACACAAATAAGATGTAATATTAACATTATTATATATCTAAAATTTGGCGGCACACTTTTAGAAATTCGTGGCACACAAAAGTGCCGCGGTACAATGTTGAGAATCACTGAACTAAGGAAATGTATTTATAATAGTGTCTAACCTAGTTTGTACAGATGTCCTAAAGTAAATAGTAAAGTAAAAATTGAACTAAAAAATTTTTTTATATTAAAAATAAATTATTTATAAACCCTATAATGTATTCTTATTATTGAATTACTAATGACTGACTAAAACGCATTGGTCCACTGGACTAATAACGTAAGTGTAATTACGTTGCTTCTAGTGTCATCTTAATTTAATGAGATCAGACTGGAATACTGACTGGGTATGAGAGAATTACTGGCGGATCCAATACTAGACCAGTGGGCTTATCACGAATTTTAGTCTGGCTTTCGAACCGAGTTCGCTTCAAACGATTTGTATGGAAATTTGAGCAGCGCCACCGCGTGCGGATTTGGAACTACAATATTTTAGATACTTTTGTTAATTTTGCTAATTAAAATTGCGTTCATTTAATAATAATTTATAATTTAATTTTGACATTTGAATTACTGTATTTTTATTTGATTTGATTGTTATTTTGATTTAATTGATGAATGATTGTATTTTTGAAATATTTATTTTTTATTTAATTGTAAATAGTTTTGTAATGTAAGTGCATGCTGTGTCCACTATGCATATTGTTCCTAATGATTGAAATTGAAATGAAAATGAAAATCGTTTATTAGCATAGGCACCAAAGGCGTGCGCTTGTAATTCTTAGAATGTTAATTCCAAGTCCATGATTGAAGAGACCACCTGTTTGAGGCCTGTACATAAATAAATAAATATATAGGAAATATTTATTTATTATTTAAGAACCTTTGTAGGCGTTCATTTTATATCTAGACCTCTATGAGTGAGAGTTTATTACTCTAGACCAGCGGTTCTCAAACTTTTTTGGCGAAGAAAAGAGCCTTAATATAATTATAAAAAACTGATTTATATGTATTTATGAATAATCATATTGCAATGTAATATTACGTAATATTTAGTTGGAATATTTAGATGTAACCTTATATTATGTATTTTTTGCAGTATTTTAGCTCTAGGGCTCCGCGGAACACACTTTGAGAATGGCTGCTCTAGACCTCTGTAAGCGAGAATATTTACAATAATATTTCATTGGAAATCTCAAAACTAACGAGTCGATTTATTTTAAGAGTAATATTCCTCGACTTTTATTATTAACCTCTATAAGTGAGTGACTAATCCCAAACCTTCGTAAGTGAGAAATATATCCCTTGAATTCTCGTTTATAGATATTCGACTGTATATAAACATTAAAAATAAATATAGTGCGATTTAGTATTATTATAGCAAATATTGACTAACTAATTTGATACCGAAAGTTGACCGCCCATGACTCCATTGCGTTATCAATACATTAAGAAATCGTAATTGTATTCGAAAATATTGGCTTCAGTTATCGATCGAATTGTTACGAATGCGACGCGTTAACGGACACATTTTTATTTGAATTTTTTTTATATAAAAAGTAATTACAATACTTTCACTATTAAATGTTGTAATTATAAAGCAATATGTTAATGTGTTGAATGCATTTTACATTCTGGATGAAACTACTAATGGCATCTAGTACTTAATGTTATTATTTTATAACTATTATTGAAGTGAACAAGACGCTACTACAGTTGCTGCGTATTATTGTATTGTTAAGTACTAGCTGTTGCCAGCGACTTCGTTCGCGTAGTAATGAAGATATGAAGTTTAAATTTTAACATGAAAAAGTAGTTATTGTGACATAACTGTTATAGTTAGACATATGGTATCGCAGACTTTTTTGTAGATATTGATGTCCTCTATAAAACTGTAGTACATCACTTTGCTCTATTGTCAATAATTTCCGCAGCGTACGCAAAATAATGTTTTTTTTTCGCACTTTGGGTTACATTATTGAAGTTTTCATACGGATCTCTAACGTTTTTGAAAATATTCTATAGCCTATGTTCATCAGCGATAATGTAGGATTCTAATGGTAAAAGAATTTTTCAAATCGGTCCAGTAGTTTCAAAGCCTATTCAATACATACAAACAAATGTTTCCTCTTTATTATATTAGTATAGATAATTGTATTTTTTAAATTAATTAAAGTTAATTTTGCATTAAAAAAACAACATGTACTGTATGTAATATTTAGTGTAATATCGATTTAATGTTTGGTATGCGAAACAGTTCACGGTTATTAAAGGAATGGAAAGAAAACACTACGACACATTATATGGTTTAAAACAGTTACATTATTATGCTACTAAGGGCCTACTGTTTCTACTGTTGTTGGAGGTACTAGAAGTAACATAGGATACTCGTTATTTAAAAAATATATTATTTTTTATTACAGTTTCCAATTTCAGCTGTTTTTCCGTCTGTCATTTTTATATATGCAGTATAAAACTATTTGAATTTTTGAGGTTAGGTGTCATTTTGTGGTTAGATGCACTTTATTATTTTATGCGAGCGAAGCCGCGGGTAAAAGCTAGTGTACAATAAAAATGTGTCTGAAAAGGTGTTAGTGTATACGGTATTGCGTTAAAACAATGCGGATTAGAAAGACACTGTGGTCTTCTAACGACCATGAAAGGGAACCTTTGTTAAGGGATGAAGAATTGACATTTGGCGGGTTCGTATCACTGAGTTAAATATACCAGGAATAAAATTCGAATTCATTTATTTACCATACATATGGTTGGTAACATAGGTCTTAACCTTTAACTACTGAGGTGGATTTAATTTCACGTAAACACTGACGTGGGGGCCTCAGAGACCCGTACATATATGTGCTTGTATTTAAAAATCTTTAGGGTTTTGTGTTTAATATTTAGCTTCAGTGGATGTATTTAAATTAAATAATTTTTTTAATTATAATTTATTTGTATACAATTAACTATCATTTCAAAATTTAGAAAACACAGCATTTTTTGGAAAAAATCACATGAGATCATAAATCAGCAAGAATAAATAAAATTATTTTAAAAAATCAACAAATTAACTAATTAGAGTAATTTAAAAAAATATTTTCTCAAAATCTGAGAGGCCCCCACCTCAGTAGTTAAAGATCAAAGTAATGTCACATAGTAGTAGTATCACATATTTTACACATTGTATATGGCATGCAAATAGTTCTATATAATTAAAATTTACTATATCAACCTTAAATGCCAAATAATGTCAAATTAAATTTAACCCTACAAAATGTCACTCATAAATTCACCAATTGAATAGTAGGACTTGTTCATTAAAAATACGTTGAGATTATAACGGTTTTGTTATTTTTTTAAATCTAATTGGAAACATTGATTTTGTTATAAATATATTCGTTTTCAATAAATATTATACTTACTTTTTTTCTTTATTAACTTACTTTTCTTTTTTTGTGTTAATTATTTTATGTACAGGCTATGATTGATGAGTTTCTTGTGGTCTTCTCGTCATACGCCTTTCTGAAGCCATTGTAGAGTCTAACGATGAGCAAGTGCACGCCTTTAGTGCCTATGCTGATAAACTATTTTCATTTCATTTCAAGATATGATACCTTGTAATAATAATAAAATAAAGATACATTAATAACATTATTTAAGAAGATATTACGAAGTTTATTATTGACTCTGGCAGTCTAGCGAAACAGTACTCTCGCAAAAAAACTTTTTTTTTTAAATTTAGTTTTGCATAATTTTAGGCCTGTATTCAAAAATTACATTCAAGCATAGATTATCTGAGTAGAGATAAAAAGGTCACTCAGTTGTACGAAACAAAATAGACCAATCACATGCTTGAAAAATTGTTGACGTTATTTTGGACCAATGATAATATTCTATTGCAACTGTCTACTGTCACCTGGCTGTCATTACGTTCTGTTACACGCATTTATAAGAAATCGTTTCTATAGTTACTTATTATAATATAAATAAAGCAGAAAGACAAATACAAATTAATGTTTAAATTAGATATTTGATATATAAGTATATGCAGCATATTACTATTTTATTTTGATTACTGTCTAATGGTTGCCGTGTTTATAGATTTCATCAGCTAAACACAGATTAAACTACGCTCAAACGTTATCCTTAAAGTAGACTCTCATTGGTTGTATCTAATTGAAGACTGACACAGCCTCTCTAAGTCACTGTATTGTTTCAGGATACCGTCACAGCCTTCAGGACAACAGTTCAATATTGTCAGAAGGGTGTATCAACAGGAAACTTTGAACCGTGACGCTGATTATCAAACTCCTAATAAAACTTGTAAGTACCTTAGACTAGGGCAGGGGTCGGCAACCTTTTTTGGCCGCGGATCAAAATTAACCAAAGTATTAAAGAAACGTTCGGGTCAGAGATATTTTCGTATTAATACAGCATTTTAGTAAATAATAAGATATATTTTATTAAGAAAATACTTACAAACATAGTTGAATAAACTTTCTCTACGATATCAGTGGCTCCCCTGATGTTGAACTTGTGACGTCAATTTAGTCAAGTCTGGTTTATAGTTAGTCGTTTTAAATCGAACACAAGCATCTGAATTTTCAATAGTTAACCCGCTCCCGTTTTTGCTTAAAATAAATTTCATTTGTGAAAATATTTGCTCACATTTATAAGTAATTTTCGGAACTAAAGTGGGTCACTTGAAACTACCAAATCTCATCCACGTGTCATAGGTTGCCGACCCCTGGACTAGGGCTTCCAATCCCGCAGTCTGTGTTCCATCTGTATTCAACATAACTCCCTATTTATAACTTTAATTTTCCAGTCGGCCATCAATGCAAGAAAGCATTAACGTCATGCGGTTTAACGAAATGTATAGCGAATTCAGTTCCGATCGTAAAATGGTTGCCGAAGTACCAACCGAAGAGAGACTTGGTTGGAGATCTCGTCGCTGGAGCTACCACTGCTGTCATGCATATACCTCAAGGTAATGTTAATGCGAAAATAAATAACAATTGAAATATTAATTAGTTTCTAAATGGTTTTCCTCAATAGATCAGTATTACAATGACTCAAAACAGTAAACAATAATATATATTTATCTTAAAAATGTATTAATTTGATTTAATGACGTATTATAACTATGTAATCGTTATTTATGTTAATATTTTTATATAGTTACTAGCTTTAACCCGCGGCTTCGCTCGCATTTAAGTCATTAAATAAGTATCAAAGATCATTTCAATAGAAATGAATCAATATGATTCCAAACAGCTGAAACTATAGTCAATTGGAAACTATAGTAAAGAATTTTTTTTAACAAAAAGTGTCCTATGTACTTCGAGTTGTACCACCAAAAATATGATGATGATCGGTTAATTAGTTGTTGCGTGAAAACGTAACAAACAAACTCACATTCACATTTATAATATTAGTAGGGATAGTTTGTTATCTATAAAAAAACTCAGGCTAATGTCCTCGTTAAAGTTATTAGACCTATTTGAATGATAAATAAGGAGTCCTGTTATGACTGCAATTGTTTATTTATTCAATAAATCATCGCTATTATTATAAATTAAATTAAATTTCAATTATAAGAGATAGGACCCACACACGACTTAACACTAGAAGTGTCGGGTTGCATACTATACCTTTAAAGACCGCAGCCGTCAATTTTGTTTACTATAAGAATATCGCTGCCGTCACATTGACGTAAAGGAATCTCATATACCACAAATATAATAATGGTTTTAAGCTGACAATAACAAATTAGGAAAAGTAATAAAATACGAAAAGAAACAAAAACATAGTTTGTAAAATATTTAAGAATGAAATCGCCGTGCCGTCAAATCTAGTGTTAATATAGTGAAGACCAATGTTTCCCAACCTTTTATGTGCCATGCGCCACCTTAGCTTTTCTAAAATTCTTATACCCCCCCCCCCCCCCTAGCATTGCATTTAAATAGCCTGAAGCGAAAGGGTTTAACTCGTGTCGAGTCCATTTTCGAATTGCCCCCTTAACAATCAAATTGACCCCAGTTGGGAAACACTGGTGTAGACAAACTTAAAGTTAGAATTGATGAGAATAATAATTATGAAATGTACATAGATAAGGTTTTATATGAATTATTAGAAAATTACATAAAACACCATATACAGTAAACCCCGCTTTACGCGATTCCGATATTGCGCGATTTCACTATAACGCGATATTCAAATTTCGCGCTCAAATGCCCCGCTTTACGCTAAAGAGTGCGTATAAACATAATGTAGTCATCAACTTCTCTAAAGTCGCGGGAATTTCAGTTTTTTCCGGAACGTATCCCTCGCGTAAAGCGGGGCATTACTGTATAAGCAAATGATTACGTTACAGCAATTTCATAATACAGCGTTTTCATATAGAGAGGTTTTCTTGTATATTTTCTAAATGTATCTTTAATTACAGGCATGGCGTACGCGTTACTAAGTGAAGCTCCACCTATTGTAGGTTTATATATGGCATTCTTTCCTGTTTTAATATATGTAATATTTGGGACGTCACCCCATGTCTCTATGGGGACGTTTGCGGTTGCTTGTTTGATGGCTGGGAAGGTAAGATATATACGTATGTAGGTATATACATATACATTAAAACCCCGCTTTACGCGACCCCGTTATCGCTATAACGCGAAATTAAAATTTATTATTAAATTACGCGAAAGAGTGCGTATAAACATAATGTAGTCATCAACTTATTTATGGTCGCGGGAATTTCAGTTAACGCGATTTTTCCGGAACATAGGCATTTAAAAAAATTTAATATTATTCCGATATGTCCATGATTTACGTAAAATTTCAGGACATTTTAGAGTTATTATAAATTTTTAAATGTTAGAGTTCATAATAAACGAATTAAACCAATCGGTTTTAATTATAATTTTTATTGTATGATTTCTTTTTTAACGTGTTTATAAAAGAAATAAAATTCAAGACATAGGAGACTTAGTAATCTATTATACAAAATTGTAGTTTAAACTGTTTTCTTTATCCAATAATTGCAGGTAGTATCACAATATGCAACAATTGAATTGGGTAATTTAGTAACTGACAATAGTACAACGGCAACAACGCCTGGTGAGTTCAATTCTATGAGCAGAGAGACAAATTGTGTACGCAAAAGTAATTTTTAAGATGTTTACAGGGATACCTATAGAAGGGCCTGATTATACACCATTAGAAGTATTGAGCGCCGTTTGTTTAGCTGTGGGTTTATGTCAAGTAAGTTATTTCTTATTGCAGCGGTTCTCAAACTTTTTTGGCGAATTATATTAAGGCTTTAATTATAAAAAACTGATTTATATATATTTATGAATAATCATATTGCAATGTAATATTACGTAATATTTAGTTAGAATATTTAGATGTAACCTTATAATCTCCCTTTGGTAGGTATTTTTTGCTGTATTTTAGCCCTAGGGTTCCGCGAAACACAACTTTGAGAATGGATGGCTTATTGTATTAGTCCTGACGTTAAACTAAAGTGTGGTCAATGAGCGCAGATAACAGTTACTTAGTTAGTCACTTTCTTATGATTTAGGATACGAACATTTTTAAATAGTAGATGGTAAAAAGGACCGTAGTCTATCTTAACACTAGATAGACTACGGTCAATTCAAATTTTTGACTCAAATCTAGTTTGAGTGTGTAGTAGCTAGTGGACTAGTCTATTACGCCGAGGCTCGGGTTCGATTCCCAGTGTAAATAAATATTTTAACAAAGTTGATACTTGGTCTGGTTCTGATATATGTTTGTGTTGTTCTCGTCCTTGTCCTGATGCCCTAAGACCGGGAATCCTAGTTTGGAATCAGGGCATTGTATGTATATGTATTTATTGTTATTATTTATTTTGTCCTTAATATTTTAGGTATTGATGTGGACCCTAAGATTAGGCGCAGTCTGCACATTGTTATCTGAACCTCTGGTATCTGGATTCACGACCGGTGCATCCTTCTACGTACTCGCATCACAGTTAAAGGATTTACTCGGTGTTACTATACCGAAATATAACGGAAATTATAAAATTATACTTGTAAGTTTAGGTTTATACAAATTTATTTACACAGGTTTGTGAATAAAAAAACCATCTGTTTTCGATATCATATATTTATGACATAATATTTGACAGACTAAATCAGCTGATCGTTTTACTCCAGTATTATGTTAAGCACTTTAGAAAGAGACAGATAATATATTGTCAGTTCCATACTAGAATGACAAAGCGATTTAGGTGAACGACCTTTCTTTACTTGCCCATCTATATATATCTTCTATATATATAAAAATCAAAGGTGACTGACTTAGTGATCTATCAACGCACAGCCCAAACCACTGGACGGATCGGGCTGAAATTTGACATGCAGGTAGATGTTATGACGTAGGCATCCGCTAAGAAAGGATTTTGATCAATTCCACCCCTAAAGGGATAAAATAGGGGATGAAAATTTGTATAAATCTTATTAGATTTTCGACTGATTGAACTGAAATTAAAAATTGACAGATATGTGGTTAATAACTGGAGCAAGTTTTCAATTATGACCCACGACAGGAATGGTGATAACTACTTAACACACGTTAAACAAAAGTAAAGCCACACAAACTAAACCTAATTAATAATAATACTTCTTAACGCGAGCGAAGCCGCTGGCAAAAGCTAGTTGAAACATATGTGTTTAAATTGTAGTCTAGTTAAAATTAATAATATATTTATTGACTTTTAGACAGTTGTCGAGATAAGTAAAAATATAACAACGGTAAATTGGGCTGCATTGATTGTTTCGTGCGTTGCCGGTTTAGTTATTGCATTGAATAATGAAGTACTTAAGGTTAGTAGTGGTTTATGACTAATTAACACTAGAACTACCAGCCGGTCAATATGACCTATTTTTACCAACCGGTCAAAATGACCGGATGACTTGTGCGTGCAAAGTATTAAATATTTTATTTATTTATTCATTTATTAAAACTTAGCCTATTACAATAATATAACATTTAAGATAGCTTTATATAAACACTATAAAGTATTAAACAATATTTAAAGAAACATAACAACAAAACACTGCGGCTAACTTAATGCTAAACATAATGTACTCCGTACTAGTTAAAACTGTAATGACGGTAGTCCATAAATATAATTCAATAAATCGATTGTAGAATTGTAAATAATAGAATCGTTTACAAAAAATAACGAGTAGGGTTGTATATAAAAGTCTTGTGAAGAATTTTTGAAACCTGTCATATTGACCGGTTAGCAGTTCTAGTGTTAACAATTGAAATACCGGCCCTAAACTGGAATACTATTGATATCAGGACGAAAACAATACAAACAAGTCAAAAATAAATACAATAATAATAATAAAACACTTGATCGTATAAAATAGTACATAGGCAAGTTTAATGATGCGAGTGTTATCTACGACTTAATCTTTGTTTGTGTGAGTGGTGATATGCAAAATGCAATGATAAGAAAATATATATTAATGTCGTATCTATTTTATTTCTTAACACTAGATTGCCCGAAGAAGTCATTTTGACTGCTTTTTGATTTCAATTAGAAAAACAACTATGCATATACTGACGGAATTTTGTGACTTTTTGTACGACATGCAAATGCGGTTATTGATAATAGTAGTTCCCCCCCCCTCTCGTTCATTTCCGGTATATACATATGTGTTACACCTAGAAGTTCGGTCTTTCTAGTGTTAAAGTAACTGTATGTTTGTTAACTTTAATTTCAATTGTTTTATTATTTACTCTAAGTACAAATAATTTGTTTAATTAGTGAAAAGTAGTTATACACATTATTCTATCTAATACACATTATTTTCAGCCGTGGGTCAGCAAAAGAACTAAGTTGCCTGTCCCTATTGAGTTAATAGCCGTAGTTTTAGGTACCCTAGTCTCAAAATATGGAAGGCTGAAGGAAAACTTTGGTGTATCCTTAGTCGGACATATTCCTACTGGGTAAGTGTTGGCATTGTATTCGTTCATTATAGTATACTGTGGGCTTATCACGAATTTAGTCTGGCTTTCGAATCGAGCTGTCACCCGTTAGCAATCGGGATCATGAATTTTTACTAACGACTAACGAGCACCAGCAATCTATCAAATGAACGAAAGATCGAGACGTTCGAAAATTAACAAAAAGTATCTAAAATATTGCAGTTCCAAATCCGCACGCGGTGGCGCTGCTCAAATTTCCATACAAATCGCTTCGGTTCGAAAGCCAGACTAAAATTCGTGATAAGCCCGCTGTACTTTGTTTAACCAGGTGTGTCGCGACCTACTGAAAATCGCATATGCTCCCTTCCAGATTGCCAGTCCCGGAAATCCCGCCTGTTAATTTATTGAGTGACATAGCAATGGATGCGTTCACAATAACAATGGTGACATACACTATATCTATGTCGATGGCTTTAATATTCGCTTCGAAGGATAAATACGAAATTGAGGCTAACCAGGAATTGTTGGCATTAGTAAGTCGTCTGCAGAGGTCTACTGTCTCTGTCATACCACTGCATTTATATATATTTCCATCTCTTTCAGGGTGCAAGCAATGTGTTCGGATCATTTTTCGGTTGTGCGCCTATATGTGCCAGTTTATCGAGGTCATATATACAATATCAGGTAAATATAACATGTACACATGGCGATTTTCAAATGGATACAGTTTTTGTAGGTATATAAGCGATAGAAAGAGAAACGATCGTAGTATCGTAAACGACAAAGGATATATTTGCATCTCTTTTACACATGCCTCAACTTCGACACGATAATATAGTTATCCCTTTCTAATGATTGTTTCTTCCAGTCCAAAGTCCAATCTGTATCCATTTGAAGATTGTCGACTGTACTCTCAAAGAGTGTAAGGGTAATCAATATGTATTGATTGACTACCTCATAGGCTAGCTTAAGATTAGGTTTAAACCCTTAAAAAGTAGTTCTAAGTATATTAAAATCGTATAAGGTCATACGTTTAACTTCGGTGACCATGGTATTAAAAAATTCAGGATTTTTTCGAAATTTAAAATCTATATCTATACTAATATAATAAAAAGGAAACATTTGATTGTTTGTTTGTATGTATTGAATAGGCTCAGAAACTACTGGACCGATTTGAAAAATTCTTTTACCATTAGAATCCTACATTATCCCTGATGAACATAGGCTATAGAATATTTTCAAAAACGTTAGGGATCCATATGAAAACTTCAATAATGTAACCCAAAGTGTGAAAAATAATCATTATATTGCGTATGCTGCGGAAATTATTGACAATAGAACAAAGTGATGTACTACAGTTTTATAGAGGACATCAATATCTACAAAAAAGTGTTCGATACTATATGTCTAACTATTACAGTTATGTCACAATAACTACTTTTTCATGTTAAAATTTAAACTTCATAGTACTTTATATCTTCATTATTACGCGAACGAAGTCGCTGGCAACAGCTAGTATTTAATATCTTGGTAACATTTATCGGTTTTTTTACAGGCCGGTGGCAAAACGGGGATAACATCCGTCGTTAGTGCTATATTAATTTTGTTTGTACTGTTATGGATCGGGCCGTTTTTTCAAGATTTACCGAGATGTATTTTAGCTTCGATTATTATCGTTTCCCTTAAAGGAATGTTTGTACAAGTTAAGGATTTGCCTAGGTAAGTTTGTTTTAGTTTTTTTTTAATTAAAGAAAACAAAAATAATTTTGTTTAAAAACTATGTATATTTTAGGTTTTGGCGGTTAAGTAAATTAGACGCAATGGTTTGGTTGATCACGTTCCTAACTGTCACAATTGTTAATATAGATATAGGGTAAGTTTTTTAATATCCATACAATTTAGTAACTAATGAAGATAACTCTGCAAATCCTCCAACAAAATTCCAATAAGAAATTACAAAATTTTAATATGAGTAAAGAAAAACGTTGCTAATGCTGACCTAGCATTAGTTTTGACATAAGCGTCTGAAGTTGGTTGCAAGTCGCTTTCGTTCGAAGTTAGTTGCATATTTATCATACTCGTATATCTTTTGTAAATTGCAGCCTAGCAGCTGGTTTGTTAGCGAGTGTCGGTGCGTTATTTTGCCGATCACAAAAACCCTATACATGTCTTTTGGGTCGAATGCCTAATACTGATTTGTATCTAGATATTAAACGGTATAGAGGGGTAAGTTTTTTGTTTAATTTTAACATTTGAAATAGATTTAAAGAGCGCTCTGTGGCATAGTGGTTTATTGCAGCAATTCTGCCAATGCCGAGTGTTCAGGCAGCACCCCAGTAAGAAATCATGTCAAAAACAAAAACCCAGATTTATTATTGCATTTTTAACTACGCCTTGTTTAAAGCTAAGCGAGGATTGTACCTACTATTTACTAACATTATATTGTACATACCAGCCAATCTCAGTGGTGTTCCGCAGAACCCTAGGGCTTATTTTAGCAAAAAATACCTACCAAAGGTTACATCTAAATATTCCAACTAAATATTACATTGCAATATGATTATTTATAAATACATATAAATCAGTTTTTTATAATTATATTAAGGCTTTTTCCATCGCCAAAAAAGTTTGAGAACCGCTGGTACAAACTATGATTGACGAGTTTCTTGTGATTACTTCCTAAATCTCCATAAATTTAAGAGTCAAAGGTGAAATGAAGATTTTTGATTTTGATCTACATACCTAAGATTTATTACATCTCGTCTGAAACACAGAAAGCTAGTGTTGTACTCAGAGGCGGCTCGTCCTAAAGAGCGCTGGTGCAGTGCACTCCCACGAAAATTACAGAACTTATATTACAGCGGCGTAGATATAGGTAATATTGTATAGGCATAGTAGAATAGAATGAATGTAATGTAAGGATAGTATGTATTATGAAGAAATATAGATTACTTCTGTAATTTTCATGGGAGTGCACTGCACCAGCGCTCTTTAGGACGAGCCGCCTGTGGTTGTACTTACTGGTAATAATAAAAACACAGAACTGTTTCATACAAAGCATTTTATTACAATTTCGTTACAATTCGTTATCATCGTGGCTAGCAGTTGACATTATTACAAAAAATTGTATACACTCCATGAACGACACGTACAACATTAAAAATATTATTAATATTACGTAGTCTAATAAACATTTTTCGTGTGTATTAGAATACGGATATTGTTTGTCGCATAATAATTTCATGTTTTTAAAACATTTTTGCCGATTTTTTTTTGATTTGGTCAAATTAAAATTAAACGTAACAATAGTTGCTTGACATTGACGATAGTTGACGTTTCGTTTTTATGTGAAATAAATTTTTTAACAAAGAATAACATATTTTATATCACAAAACACAAACCAGAGTCTTAAGCCGAGTTTCCTGCTCCTGTTTCTTTGAAACATTACACAAAAACATTGAAACATTGGGGCGTGGCCGTACACAATGTTTTTGCTTTCCGTCAACCACGGAAAACAAAAAACATTGTGTATGAATACAAAAATGTGTACAGTCACGCCCCAATGTTTCGATGTTTTTGTCTAATGTTTCGAAGAAACAGGAGCAGGAGACGCGGCTTTAGTTCAACTCAATATTATTTATTACAATTGAAGGGAAAATTAAAAGTTCTTTTAATATTATTTTATTTGTAAACACACACGCTTTCACAAACACTTAATAAGGAATATTATTTTTTATATCTTCCATTTTGTTAAGACAAACATTATACCGCGTAAATTTTGACAATGACATTTGTATTTTTTAAACTTATACATACACAATTCTGACAAGACAAAGGGTCTACCGTATACAGCATTTTATAATAATTATTATTTATTTATTTCCTCTTTTCAGGCAGAAGAGCTGCCTGGAATAAAGATATTTCATTATTGCGGTGGTTTAAATTTTGCAAGTAAAAATTTATTTAGAGAAACACTATTCCGTAAAGTTGGTTTTCTAAAGCCGAGCGAAGACCACGATATGCATGATGAAGATAACAATTTAACCAGCAGCGATAATTATTCGTGGGATCCCACGATATCACACAAAGTAAGTGACACCGGTACATTCACCTAATGTGGTGATAGGTCAAATGACTGCACGTGTATTGCTTTTAGGTGCAATGTGTAATAATTGATGCAACTGCATTGTCGTATGTGGATGCACCTGGTGTCAAAACCCTAGTCGGTGTCCATGCGGATTTGTCAGCTAGCAACATTACAGTATTATTGGCTGGAGCTAATGGTAAGGATTTTATTTGACACACATAATTTAGCCAAGTTTAATTTTATTTCAGTCAAGTCAAGTCACTTATGTTTTAACTTAATTAAGGCAGTGATTTTAAAATGTGACTGGTTTCAATCAATAAATAAAATAGAAGCGTGTGTTTTGTTTTATAGGACTTGACTTGACTTGACTGAAATTTGACTTGACTTAATTTTTTTTCTAAAGGTCCAGTACAAGAAATGATACACACATATAACGGTTTGGAACAAGAGCAGTTGCAACTGCAAACATTCCCAACGGTCCACGATGCGACAGTATACTATAGAATGAAGGAGAAAAAACACGAAAATAATGAAGTAACTTTAAATATACCTAAAGAGTGAAATAACTTAGACAATTTGATAGAATAATGGAATATAAATTAATGTATATAGCGCCTATTTTGCGTCGATCTAGTTTCGGGTCGTAAGACTTTTTTCAATTAGGAACAAATACTATTATTTTACTTTATATACTTAATTAATCTACTCGCCCACAGATGGCGCTGTTTAAAATGTAACACATATCTTACATTTCGATATAAGTTAGCTTAGCTATCCTATTGCGATTAGGTATATATTTACTTGGTGGGAATATCTGCCTTGTCGTTTTCTCGTACTTAATTTGTGATATTAAACGACTATTTATTTCTGTAGTTAACTGCCAAGTGACTTAGTTATAAAAAAGAGTGTAAGTAAAAGGGCCGGTAACACCATTTCTACTTAACTCTTGTGATTTACGAAGTTCGTCTAACTGATTTACTTGATCGTGTTAACTCTATATAGCGACACTTAACGACTGTTATCGTTAAATAGAGAGAAGAAAATTCATAAAGTATAAAGAGTGTACACAGCTGCAGTTCTTATTAATTTCTGTGGGTTTATCACGAATTTAGTCTGGCTTTCGAATCGAGCTGTCACAAGTAAAACGGATCCGTTAGCAATCGGGATCATGAATTTTTACTAACGACTAATGAGCACCAGCAATCTATCAAATGAACGAAAGATTAACAAAAAGTATCTAAAATATTGTAGTTCCAAATCGGCACACGGTGGCGCTGCTCAAATTTCCATACAAATCGCTTGAAGCGAACTCGGTTCGAAAACCAGACTAAAATTCGTGATAAGCCCACAGTATTGTTGTCGTTATTTAGAGTTGGCGTTAAATGGAGTTTACACAGTATACTATACAAAATTAGACAGAGATAGCTATATATATATAGTTGAAACAAGTGGAATCTTCAAACAAATGCTTTAATTAGTGAAAACGTTAAGTAACTAAGCAAGTATTGAGATACCGGCCCCAAAACACTCAAACTACAAAATAGATGTTACCTTTTTCGTGTAATCTCAGTGAATTGAGAAAATACGTTTAATAGTATTAAGTGCTATAGGTCACTCCCCTCTAACGTTTTGTAAAGGAAATAAATAAAAAAGTGTTTGCCTATATCAGGGGGTAGCCAAGCTGCGGCTCTTTGAAGGATTATTTGTGGTTCCCAATAAATGACCCGAATTTCCTTTTCATTTTTGTGCTATTATATTTTTAAAAAATATTATTGTTCCGTATGTGTTTCAAAATGTCTTTTAACACTAGAACTACTAACCGGTCAATATGACCGGTTTCAAAAATTCTTCACAAGACTTTTACATACAACCCTACTCGTTATTTTTTGTAAACGATTCTATTATTTACAATTCTACAATCAATTTATTGAATTATATTTAATACTTTGCACGCACAAGTCATCCGGTCATTTTGACCGGTTGGTAAAAATAGGTCATATTGGCCGGCTCGTAGTTCTAGTGTTAAATTACTGACAACAAATATGAATGACTAAGTGCGACGTTTTTTTTAATACCTTTTTTGCATACCTTTTAAATACGTCTTTAAAACTAGATTTACCAGCTTAATATACCTATTTCAACCAAAACCAAAAAAGTATATATTTCTTACAAATATATATAAATAAAATAATATAAAATTCATAAAACTAATTCTTCTGTTATAAATGAAAGAAGATTAGAAGAATTAAAGAAAATGTTACACCCAGTAGGAATTTTAATTTGATCTTGCAAGACCAGTCATTTTGACTGGTTTGATAAATCTAGTGTTAATTGCGGTTCGCGATAAATTTCAAATTTTGAAAAATTGCTCGGACTATCAAGGAGCTTGACCACCCCTGGTAGGTATATACGAATTACCAGTTTTATATAATACATTTTACTTAATTTGTAAATAATAAACTTTCGAATAATTGTTCTACTTGTCTCGTATTTTTTTAACTTAAAAAAAGTTTTGTTATTGCAAATTATTTTTTAAATTAAATATTAAAAAAGCTATAATAGTTCAATTTATTATCCACTAATTAATAGTTTTTTTTATTTAAATAAATTTAATATTTGACTATTTTTTATAAGAATATAATAATAGTATTCATTTATTATGAGGTTAATTGTCTATGATATGACAGTTATCTATGCTCTATGTAAATTTTAAATTTAGAACACGAATTCTGTTCTTTCAACATTTTAAGAATTTTTGTATTTGTTAAACCTTGGATTGTCACAAACACACTATTTTTAATTTGAGGCTTTTATCTGTAAACTCATATCAGACCCCAATTTAAGATTGTTATATATCAGCCATTCTCAAAGTGGTGTTCCGCGGAACCCTAGGGCTAAAATACTGCAAAAAATACCTACCAAAGGGAGATTATAAGGTTACATCTAAATATTCTAACTAAATATTACGTAATGTTACATTGCAATATGATTATTCATAAATACATATAAATTAGTTTTTTATAATTATATTAAGGATTTTTCCTTTGCCAAAAACAGTTTGAGATACGCTGTTATATATAGTATGTAAGTTATGATTGCAGGGTAGTTATGTAAACCTCTTTTATGAATTGTATAATGGTACGTGACCACCCCATTGTCTGGCAGTCGTTAGCAAGCTCGATAAATGATCACACTCAAGAAGGACTTTTATTTCAATAACTACGATATACACAACAAAGATGTTGTGATGTCGCACAACGATACTAGATGGCATTAGTGTTGTTTAAGAACGTCTCGTCATTCGGCCGAGCGCGTTGTTTATAGCGACTCCGTAACTGGCAGCTCTGTGATCTTAATAAGTTTTAAGCACACGACGTGTACTTTTTAATTTTTGGTCGTCTGTCCTATACTTTTAGGACGGGCGGGGAAATACAGAATTTTCTTTGTTGTGGACTTAAGAGAGACCAATAATAATAAGATTTTTTATTTGTAAGTTTCACAAGTTGACCAACTTAACACTAAGTTTACGAACGTTTTCTATATACTTCCTTCTACTAAAACGCGTCAATTTGACGCATATCGTAGAGATAGGTATACCACATAGACAAGTTCAGTAATTCAACACTTTTAAAGAAAATAGACTTCAATATATATTTCCCATAAAAGTCAAAATGCGTCAAATTGACGCGTCCCGTAAACCTAGTCTTAATGCCCAAAGGCATTGGTAACGCTTTGGTTAGGCTATGTCGTACTTAATATAGAACTAACCTAACCTTTTCGTTATTCGTATAGTCTTGGGGTCCTCAACTAAAGCCAAGTCAAAGCATTTTCTACCAGCTAACCGGTCTGGAGAGATAATAATTCAGGAGGTCCATAGAGAAAGTTACAGATGGTTTATGAATATTAATGCTATACAATAAACATATGAAATGATATGAATTGTAGTCATAGAGCTTGGTTTAGATAGGTCAATGGTTATCCGATACAGTAACCAAACGTATATTTGCAATAACAAAACGTTTTGATCTAACTCAAAATATGATAATAAGTAATGTGATACTTAATATGTACAATTTAAGATACCTACGCCCGTATTAGAAAACGACACTCGAGTCTAATTAGAACTATGATTACTCGATACTTTATGCTGTAATAACACTAGTTTACAAGGTTTTTGTCCTTCAAATGAAACGTTTTTTTTTCTTAACAATTGAGGTGCACTGAGTTTCAGAAAAATTATTAAAAAATCTAACACGTCATTTTGAAATAACCAAAATATGCATCTTTAAGTGATTCCGTTATGGGATATCCTTTTTTAGATATTATAAATTCACCACACACATAACAAAAACGATCAGGATGTACTTTACACAACCTTTTTGACATTGTAAAAACAAATATTTATTTAACTAAACACTACACAGCATCAAAATTTTAAAATAAAATCGAAACCAACTTATGGGTAGTTTGAAAATAAGATGTAATAAGAACTTGATTTATAGACGTGATAGAAATAAAATAAATATATGTTTGCGTTTAGTTGTTACTACTAAATACAACGATATGGAATACATTGAAAGGACATGACTTTTATTTTAATTTGTAAACTAGTGTAATTATTTATAACGAGAAACAATTGACACTTGACAGTAATCAAAATAAAATAATAAAGTTATTTAAAATTATTTTGCTTATAATTCCTACTTCATTAGGTCGATGAAGGAAGTTTTCGAATGTTGGTGGAGGTTATTTTCCTTTATCGACCTAATGTAGCGGGAATTATAAGCAAAATAATTTCCTTTAATATGGATTTTCGCAAAATTAATTATATACTTATATATCAAATGTACAGTTTAAACATTAACTTGCATTTTGTCTGTTATTTATATTTTAATAAGTAACCATTGAAACGTTCTTATAAACGCGTGTAACAGAACGTAATGACAGCTAGGTGACAGTAGACAGTTGCAATGGATTATTGTCATTGGTCTATTTTGTTTCATACGGTTTGAATCGACGTTTGAAGTTTTGAACTCTAATCTGTGAGTCTACGCTCGAGGTAGTTTCCGAATGCGGGCATTAGAAAATATATTCAATAATAAAATATATATTTATTTATTAAAATTGCATTTTATTTCGTTATATTCTCATCCTGAACCTGTTATTCCTTATTGAAAGTTCTTTAGTGCTACTGTAATGTGACAAACCTAACCAGTGGGCTTATCACGAATTTTAGTCAGGCTTTCGAGCCGAGTTCGTTTCAAGCGATTTGTATGGAAATTTGAGCAGCTCCACCGCGTGCGGATTTGGAACTACAATATTTTAGATACTTTTTGTTAATTTTCGAACGTCTCGATCTTTCGTTCATTTGATAGATTGCTGGTGCTCGTTAGTCGTTAGTAAAAATTCATGATCCCGATTGCTAACGGATCCGTTTTACTTGTGACAGCTCGATTCGAAAGCCAGACTAAATTCGTGATAAGCCCACAGGTTATACAAAAGCCCCGCGTTCATTTCCGGGACAAATATTTATTATTATTATTACATTTAAATATAGTTTTCTGCTTTACTTCCAAACCTAGCTTCATTGACCTTCTTATATGTTAAGCTAGAAATGCATACATATGAGCTATATGAGCCGGCTTGAGATGAATGTATATTATTGATTCAGGCTAATTTAAAAACGCGGCTAAGTTTGCCTAAAAACCAATTACAGCGAATTTAAACAGCTATTAAAAATCTATATCTATACTAAGATTATAAAGAGAAAACATTTGTTTTTTTTTTTTGTATGTTTGTAACGAATTATCTCAAAAACTACTAGACCGATTTCAAAAATTCTTTCACCATTCGAACGCTGCATTATCACTGATCAATATAGACTATATAAATTACACGAAAAAATTAGAATCCTTACTAAAACTACAATAATATAACTCAAGATTGTCAAAAATTGCCATAAAAGGCAGGCGTCGTTGAAATATAAAACAACAAAATTATGAAGTATTAATTTATTTCGATTATTAAAAAAAAACTACACCAATAACCAAAAAAACAATCACTCTAAACATAACTCTCTATTAATGATATCAGAAATTCTTAAATTGTACGGTACCATCTTAAGACGTTGTGGTCATAACTCTCTATTAATGATGTCAGAAACTCTTAAATTGTACGGTACCATCTTATGGTCACTAGCCAAGTTATACTCTTTGTAACTCCCCGAACAAATGCTGCCTAGACCATAATCCTCCTCACTATCCCGGCTTTTAACAAGCACGACATCCGAATCCAACTTTTCAAACGTCAATTTGAAATTCTTCATCTGATCAATGCGTTTCCTCGCCAAACTTAACAAAAGTTGCGTAAATTCTATGTAGGAACAATTATCAAATGTCATATATTTCACTGTCTCCTTTAGTTTTAATTCCCAACTGTCAGTGTTCTCTAGTGTTTTCTTTAGATCGTCGGTGTTTTTATTCGGTAACATGAGTTGGCATCCATGTAGTAATAGCAGTGATTCCTGTTGATCTAAACTTAATGAACTCGTCTGATTGTGAAGCATGCGTTTCAGCGAGGAAGGGCTCGCGTCTAGACAGAATACCTTGCCTAGGATACCTGAAAAAACAAATAAGTCATACATTTTGTTGTTTAAAGTAGATGTTTCCAAAGTTAGTCAACTCCAACCCAACTAACTAAAATTTACACCTCTTAGAAAAATAGCGGTATAAATGTTGGTATTCAGAGATTCCCTAGTGGTGAATCGCGGAACTACTTAATGCAGTCTTATTCATTCTAATTAGAATATCAAAAATGAAAATACAAGCGTTACCAATATGAATGAATGACTGTTCTATTAGCACATACATACATTTTGGGAGCCATTTGAATATTGGTATTCGCTCACGACACATAGTTTGGGAATTTGTGGTTTAGAAAATTGAGAAACGCATGCTTAACCCAATATATTTTCAAAGAGCAGGCAGCTTAAGAGAGAATCCACATAAGTCGTAAATAATTACCTTCTTTCTCAAACAATGCGGCAATTTCCAAAGTCAATAAAACACCAAACGAATATCCAAGTATGTAGAATTTCGATCTAACGCCGGCGTGCTTTTTCACATCCTATATATACAGAAGAAAAATATTTAATATATAAATTAACATAACGTACCCCCCCCCTACCCCACCCCCTCTCTACCCTCTCCTTCACCCTTTCAAAATTTCACTCAAATTTTCATCAATTATTAAAGCTATTATTTATTTGATTGGTTGTTTCAGGCGTTACTTTGCAGAAATCCATATTAAAGGAAATTATTTTGCTTATAATTCCCGCTACATTAGGTCGTTGAAGGAAAATAACCTCCACCAACGTTCACTAACTTGTCTTGACGAGTTTCGCCACTTCACGTGGCATCATCAGGATACGTGAAGTGGCGAAACGCGTCGAGATAAATTATTGAATGTTGGTGGAGGTTATTTTCCTTCATCGACCTAATGTAGCGGGAATTATAAGCAAAATAATTTTAAATAATATCCTTTATTATTTATTTATTGATTTACCCTCTCTATAAAACTATATTATTACAATATATTATAAAAAGGATCACTATTATTATAAATTGAATGAAAATAACAATTGCCAATGACAGGAAACATTGACGGACGTAGGTTAGGTTTGTAGTAGTAAATTTTAGAAGATAATTGTCAATGTTTAAATTTAAGAAATGGAATAAGGAATTTACCCAGGTTATTCGTCAGCTCAGGACGAGCTCCCTGCTTCGGTAGGCGAAGCAGGCACAGGAGAGGTACAAGGTCCACGGAAACGGATCGTTCGTCGTGAACAACAATTGAATAGCGACTTACAAAATACTACTGAATGCTTAACTTAAAAAAAACTTACCTCGAGAATAAACGCCGCCATTTCATGAATGCTGTCTTGAGTCAAATCTGCGAACTGATATACTAACGCCTTCATTTTGAGACGTCGACAGACACGTGTCATGCTGTAGTGGAGCCCCTCCATGCCGGGTAGCACTATCATGTAATCTTTACCATCATGATATTCGAAGCTCTGTCAATAAACAAAATACAATTCCTTCGACGATAAATGGACTTCTAATTCTTCGAATTGAAATGTCGAGCATTCCAGAAATAACCCAACAAGAATTTCTAATAATCATGTCAAAAATACCTCAAAACAAAACAGACCAGCGGTTCTCAAACTTTTTTGACGAAGGAAAAAGCCTTAATATAGTTATAAAAAACTGATTTATATGTATTTATGAATTATCATATTGCAATGTAATATTTAGATGTAACCTTATAATCTCCCTTTGTTAGGTATTTTTGCAGTATTTTAGCCCTAGGGTTCCGTAGAACACCACTTTGGGAATGGCTGAAATAGACCAATCACACGCTTGAATCATTGTTAACGTAATTTTTGACCAATGATAATACTCCATTGCAACTGTCTCCTGTCTAGCTGTCATTACGTTCTGTTACACGCATTTATAAGCGTGTTTTTGGAAAGACTTACCGTAATTCCTCTTTCATAATCATCATAAAGTGTTGGCATCCATATTATAGGGACAAAGGTAGTCCGCTCATAATCGTTGTCGTAAAAACTAAAGAATACACCGAACGGATTCTTCGTAGGGGTTGGTAGTACTGTCTGTTCGCTTTGACATTCTGTTATGCTAAAAAATGCCATATGAAATGAAATGAAAATCGTTTCTTAGCATAGACACTAAAGGCGTGCTTGCTCATCGTCAGACTCTACAATGGCTACGGAAAAGCGTATGACGAGAAGAAGACCACAAAAAACTTGCCAATCATAGCCTGTACATAAAATAATTAACAAAAAAAAAAACTGAATTTTCATTCAGAAAAAAAGTAAATTCGCAATAATACATAATTCACAATAATTTAAAATAGACCACGCAGATATCAGCCCACAATAATATGAAACGTTATAAAAGTTACTTGAAAATTTAAGGATGGAAAAATAGATTAGTACTAATGCATCTTCACATGTAAGTACTTTACTTTTAAATGTTTAATAATATTATTGGTTTGGCTTTAGTTGAGGACCCCAAGACTGTACAAATAACGAAAAGGTCTGGGGGGCTACTCAGGCATATCCGAAGTTTCGTGATACGGCCGTCACTTCTATAGTTTATGTGAATTTTGACATATAAGCCCGTAAAAAGTCCTGTCAAATCTCCATAAAATAAGCATTGTGTGGCCTATCCGTCGTGACGTCACTGTCAAATCCGTAATTTCGTGAATGATTACGTAAGTGTTCCTGAGTAGGAAACGTCCGTATTTTCGTCCGAAGTGCGCCTGAGTAGCCCCCCAGGTTAGAGTTAATTCTATATTGAGTATGACATAGCCGTTCATAGCTTGTTTTTTTTTTAATTTACACAATTTAGAAAAAAAAGATTTTACATTCAGCAATTCCTGGGGTCATCAACTAAAACGTTGCCATATTATTTACTGTTGAAAGTTACGCCTGAATTTTATTTATTTTATCAGGCGTTCTACAATATTTAGTATACCTATATTTTTGAAATAGAATAACATTGAATATGATTTGAAAAAATAATATTAAGGCTTTTGATTATTGGTTTGAGTTTATATCTATATAAATGTTAAATATTGATCAGTTTTTATGTAAAATACTTACGATTTCAATGTCATATTGAGTAACATTTCAGGCGTATAAGAAATACTATTGTAATGTTTTAACAACAATGACAATAATTTTGTACTCGACAATTTGACACCCATTTTGTTAAGCGACGTTGTCATACTTAAATTATTTGATTGCGACAATCCTGAAAATTAAAAAAATACTACGTTACAACCCCAATATTTTTTTTTATAAATATGAAACATGTGAATTATAGTAAAATAAATAAATAACAACACAAAAAAAATCTGACCTGGAGGTCTCACTATAACATATTAAAACGACATTATTTCTAAATAGTAAAAAGTTTTTCTATATAGCGAACCTATAGGTGAAGAGCAGAACTAAATTTTCATTGTTAAACAAAAAAATTATCTCAAAATTACACAGCCACACAAAAAAGATCTTTACAATGAAAGATTAACAATGAAAATTTAATTCTGCCCCTTACCGATAGGTTCGCTATATAGAAAAACTTAACCATTTAGAAATAATTTCGTTTTAATATGTTTAAAGGAATATAACTACAAAATATGTATAATAAATATTTAAGAATAAAAAAAAATTACCTAATATATTTATAATATCACTGATACCAAGATGATATTCTTTCATCTGAGCATCAACTGTTACCACGATATCATCTCCCATCATCGAAGTCTCCAAGCAATTAATCATCTTATTCAATGCCACAGTTAACAATTCGATTTCTTCATTGTTTTCATTCAGCTGAAAAACATACTTGCTAATTAAACATCACGATAATAATTAGTTCAATTGTTTCTTCATATTTTGCCTCTAAACCGAATTTTATATATTATCCGTATTCAAAAATACACTCAAGCATAGATTCGCTGAGTAGAGTTCAAAACTATAGTATTGGACATTAATAAAATAAATAATAATAAATAATTTAAATAATTAAAAATCAGAAAATTTGAATTGAATAATTTGTAATTCTATTATTTAATTTTGACATTTGAATGACTATATTTTTTATTCGATTTAATTGTTATATTGATTTTCTATGATTATATTTTTATTTTCTTTGACTTAATTGTAAATAGTTTTGTAATGTTAGTGCATGCTGTGTTCACTGTGCATAGGGCCTACAATTGGATTGTTATAATTCTTAGTGCGATGTTGATTCCTAGTCTAGTTTGTGGACCCAATAAATAAATAAATAAAACAAAATGATTTGATCTGTCATAACCAACATCATTGTACAGGCTATGATTGGCGAGTTTCTTCTGATTTCTTCTCGTAGATTCTGACTATGCGCATTGCGCAAGAACCTGCAGGGCGTATGTCAAGTAAAGATTTTTGATCTTGATTTATAACCCATAAACTATCTAAAACTTACGTTGACAGTGCATTGTATTATACGACCCAGTAAATTGTTCCTCACACGTTCCATACAAATTGTTTTCAAAACATTTATATCGGTCGTTTCAGCAGATGTACACGGATTTAAAATAACAAAATTCCTGAAACAAAAAAAGAAAATAACCTTATCAATGGAATTAAGGGTAGGTAGATTAAATAATATGATATTGTAAGGGGTTATAAGAGGGTTGGTAGGGATTATATCAGTGGTTCTCAAGCTTTCTTTGTCGCATATGAAAATTTGACGATACACAAAAAAAGTTTAAATGTTGCTTACTTACCTATAAGACATTGTCTAAAATTGATCATGATAATAATTTTGTATGTAAAATAAAATTAATATATACCTACTAAAAACAACAGTACGTTTATTAAGGGATTAATTATAAGTTAATAATAAGGATAGCTTTAATGAAAAAAAGATTGATACATTTCTTAAATTTGGCAGCACTGTGGTCGTTCAATGGGTTATGTATTCGAGTAATGTGGGCTTATCACGAATTTAGTCTGGCTTTCGAATCGAGCTGTCACAAGTAAAACGGATCCGTTAGCAATCGGGATCATGAATTTTTACTAACGACTAACGAGCACCAGCAATATATCGAATGAACGAAAGAAAATTACTAAAAAGTATCTAAATTATTGTAGTTCCAAATCCAGACTAAAATTCGTGATAAGCCCACTGAAGGCTCTGAGAGAGTGTTAACTATCCCAATCTTTTGATTTTTATTTGTAAAACAAAATATAAATTATAAGCAACCTCAATCCAATTCTTCTGGAAGTCGAATCTAGATTCTTCACAATTCCTTCGCTGACAGACGGTTTCACTACGAATAGAACAGAGATCTGCCCCAATTTTTCAGCCAATGACAGGAGTTTCATGCAACCAGTTTCAGTTTTTAAGTCTTCAGAAGTAAGTGTTATATCTACTTCTGGTGTTGATCTGTGAATTAGTTATTTAAGCTTAACAAAATTACATTGACTAGATATTATAAAAAGGACTACTATTATACTTCGCTCGCATTTAAGTCATTAAATAAGTATCAGAGATCATTTCAATAAAAATGAATCAATATGATAACTATATTATCTTGGTTAGCTGGGGTTATTAATTTTTAAACTTGTAGTTTAAAAATTAATAGTTTTAGTAAGTTTCGTAAGTTTAGTTTGTAGTAAGTTTTGTAGTAAACATACAATGATGTTTCAAAAACTTAAAATATGCTTTATCGAAGTACAACAACAAATGTTAAATAAATATTTTTGAATTCTAACAACTGAAAACTATAGGAAAAAATATTTTATTTTTTTTAAATAAAAAAGTATCCTATGTTACTTTTAGTACCTCGAAAAATATGTGTACAAAGTTTCATGATGACCGGTTAAGTAGTTGTTGCTAAAACTAGAAAACGTAACAAACAAACTCACATTCACATTTATAATATTAGTAGTATAATACATAGTCCTCCTTCTCCTTACCTCAGGTTCATTTTCAAATAATTACTCTCCTGTTGTGTGTGTACGACGATTCTCTTTGCTCCTAATTGGGTTAGTTTCCCCACCATCTCCACTCCGAGAGCGTTATTCCCGCAAACTATTATGAAAGACTTGTTTTCTTCGCATTTCCATTGTGGGACTGCTGAGACCGTCCCCGCTGGAACATTATTTATTTATTTATTGGGTCCACAAACAGGGCTCTACAACTAGACTAGGAATTAATATCACACTAAGAATTATAATAATCTAATTGTAGGCCCTACGCATGCGCTAACATTACAATGAGCAACGTTACATTACATTTTAAAAGTTATTAAAACTATTTACAATTAAATCAAAAAAATTAAATATATTTATTAAAATGTCAAAATTAAATTATTAAAGAATTACATTTATTTAAGTCAAAGTAGTAGTAAGAGAAAGCATTATTTATAATAATAACACAATACTCGATACCCTCTCAAGCCGGCATAATGGAGGCGACTCAAGAAGCGTACTCTCGCTTAACATCAAATGGAGTATCGACTACCCATGTATCGTCATTATTAACCCATTACTTCCCACTGTCCTATTTTTAGGACACAATATTCAATTTTTTTTTAACCTATTAATTTTGATGAAATTCGTATTTTATACTACTATTTTTTCCACTGAGAAAAATATTTACGTAATTTTAATGTAATTTTCTCAAATTGATCATTTTTGTTACCTCAAAGAAAAAAAAATAAATATATAAAATAAATACAAAATATAATTTATATCCCCATTGTCATGTTATAGGACAGGCTGACTCAGCATTAAAGAATTTTTTTTGTCATATTATTTTTTCTAACGTATTATGAACTTAATTTAAAGATTTCACCAAAAAATTCCAATGATTTCGACGCTTGGGTTAAGGAAAGCTGAGATAAGTTACCTAAAGCGGGTTCGCTCAAATTTAGCAATATAGCCCCAAAGTTCCTTTTGCAGTTGAGAAGCTGGAATGCCCTCCGAATGGAGCCGACATCGTACACGACGCTGGCAATTGGCCTGATCCATCCCTCACTAATACCTGTGTGCACCGAATGCTTCAGTTTCTAGAAAAAAAAAACAACAAACATATTTTTTCTATTTACTTTTAGTAATTGAGCTCCAATAGAGCGCTTTTACTCGTCAATACAAATATAAATTAAATAAATTATTATCAATTTGATTTAGCTGCTGTATACTGGCATTGTCTACTTACATACTAATGTCATAATAATATATAATAAATCTATAAGAATAGAATCTACTATGATTGTCATCCTATTATATACCTACGGGTAAACATAAAATGACATCGGTTATGTCCAAGCTTTATTATCTATAAGATATTCATCTAACGTGAAATATGATTTTAGAATAAGTTTGCTTTTTATGAAATTACATAATATATATACATATATATATATATATATATATATACATATATACATAACATAATATAAAGAATCATCCAATTTGGTGCAGTCGTTCGAAAGTTATACCTACGTATATATAGACAAACATTCATTTATATATTTTCTATTGAAATAAATCCCCTGTTCACTTTAAATCAATTATAGTTCAAAAGCCTGCTTACCCTCCTCAGCTCAGAATTACACTCATTATAAATACTATTAAAATTAACTGCTTTGTAATTCTTTCCGTGTACAAGGAATGACATCCCGAAATGAGCGTTCTCTTCCATGTCCAGTTGGGATAGATCCACGAAGTTACCAAAGTCGCCGACTGTAGACATTAGCAACTGAAAATACGATTTATGATTCAGGACCGGGGGTTAGACTGACTAAAATTAAGACGTGAAGTATTTCAGATTAGTTACATAAGCATAGATGACGAAGCCTTAAATAAAGTACTGAAACATTAGACAACCCTAACCTCGTCATGAAAATAATTAAATAAAAGATCCCATTTAAAAACTGTCCTAATTAAGCATCCTCATTTTATCAAATAAACCATGTTTATTTATTTACTTATAAACCTACCTACAAAATTACATTAAAACTACATATTATAAAAAGGACTACTATTATATAAACTAAATGGAATTTTAATTATAGGATAGGACGGCATGCTCGAGGTGATAAAGGGATAGATACTACACTTCTAATAAAATTACAAAAATACATAAAAATAAAAAACAAGTAATAAATAGATGTAAGAAGAATGAAGAAGATGTGAAGGAAGAGGGGAGAAAGAAGGAAAATAAATCACAAACAAAAAACAAAATTAAAATTCTGGTTAGTTAGTTAGTTTGAAGATAGTTAGTATCAAGATGTTTCCTGTATTTTGGCTTGTTGTAGGAAAAATATGTTAATAGTCTTAAGTTAGTATATAAGATATGTAGACAAAGGTTAGTTAGCTGTCTTCATAGTTAGTAGCAAATAATTAAAAATAATAATAGAAAAAACCCAAACCAGTCAGAGTTAAAGGTACGTCTGTGTTACCTGTCTATCGCCACCGTTCAGAGAGTTAATGACAACATCACAACCCAATCCGTTCGTAATCCTCAGCACGGCTTCAACTATTTCACTGTCACGTGACACACATATATGGTTCTCTGAAAATTAAATCGGTTTTTTAAATCTAGATTGGAGATTAATTTTAAATAAAGTTTAGAAAAGTTATTGAATTTTTTTTTTCAATACTGTGCCAAGAGTGATAAAATGTGATGAGAGCCTAATACAATTTAAAAATAAATTGAAAACGTATCTGGTATTAAAAATGTTTTTATTCAGTTGACGAGTACTTCAATGATTCGAAACAGTAATGCTCCGTTCACATATGTCGCCTGTCGGGCCCGGATTTTAATCGGGTGTTACAGTGGCAGAGTATTTTATATGAAGCTATTCACACTCGTCCGACACCGATTTTGTGTCGGCGCCGACAAGAAATGTCGGCTGTTTTGCGAGCCCTCTACGCCCGGATAAAAATCGTCTCCGACCTCGCTCGCCTATGAGTAAGTATGGCGCCGTTCACATTTGTCGGACGTCTGAAGCGATAATTCTCCTTTCTTACGTACACAAGATCGCAGCGCGCTTGCAGATTTGTGTTTTGTTTTACCTTCAACGGGGTCCGACAACCGACTAGTGTGAACAGAGGCGCCGACAAACGATTAAAATCCAGACCCGACAGGCGACATATGTGAACGTAGCGTAATGCTCCGTTCACATTTGTCGGATGTCGGCTCCGGATTTTAATCGGGTGTTCCAGTGGCAGAGTATTTTATATGAAGCTATTCACACTTGTCCGACACCGATTTTGTGACCAAGAAATGTCGGCTGTTTTGCGAGCCCTCTACGCCCGGAAAAAAATCGGTTCTGATCTCGCTCGTTTATGAGTAAGTATGGCGCCGTTCACATTTGTCGGATGTCTGAAGCGATAATTCTCTCCCCGCTTCCCCTTCTTCGCCCACCCATGCGTCATGGCCGTAGATTATGTACACAAGATCGCAGCGCGCTTGCAGATTTGTGTTTTGTTTTACCTTCAACGGGGTCCGACAACCGACTAGTGTGAACAGAGGCGCCGACAAGCGATTAAAATCCGGAGCCGACAGGCGACATATGTGAACGTAGCGTAAGTGAAATTATTAAATGATATATGACAGTGAATTGTATTGACATCTGAATTTGAAACTTTACGAAACGACTAACTGCATTTAGATTGCCGGCTCCAATTAACGTGGTAGGATCTACAAATTCGTAATTTTACAAAGCGATTCAAAATTGTCATTGTGCATAGTTTGTTTGTGTAGATCAGCGGTTCTCAAACTTTTTTGGCGAAGGAAAAAGCCTTGATATAATTATAAAAAACTGATTTATATGAATAATCATATTGCAATGTAATATTTAGTTGGAATATTTAGATGTAACCTTATAATCTCCCTTTGGTAGGTATTTTTTGCAGTATTTTAGCCCTAGGGTTCCGCAGAACACACTTTGAGAATGGCTGGTGTAGATTCTTCGTTGTTGTATTGAGTATCACAGAAACTATTGAGACCTGAAGAGATGTCCACTAAAATAACTTTTAAAGCTCACCATTTAATTCTGGGAAAATCTTCATCAGCATCGTCTTGTGGGTTTTGTTTCTAATTGTGGTGAAGATTTTACAATTGAGATTCAAGCAGGCACTAATTATAGCCTGACCCAATGGACTCGAACCTTGTGTCACCAACACTGTGGAATTCGGCTTCAGCTCGGCACGTTCATGCTATATTCGAAATAAACATTATTACAAGTAGCTCACACTATGCCTAATGAAATGAAATGAAAATGGTTTATTAGCATAGGCACTAAAAGCGTGCACTTGCTCATCGTTAGACTCTACCGTGACTTCGCAAAGGCGTATGATGAGAAGAATACCACAAGAAACTGGTCAATCATAGCCTGAATGAATATATGATAGCATAGCAATAATATACGATAAACTAACCAGTATATATAATGCCTGCACATAAGCCAACGGCACTGTCGCCGCTTCTTGTAAAGTCCAATGTTGTGGCACTACCCATGATAATGATTCGTCACTATCCACTATGCCGGACATCGCGCCTTCCTTCACCACGCCCATTATTCGTTTACCACTAAAATGCAGTTGTTTATTTTTAATTTGTGAAAACTACTGATAGCTAGTATTGTAGCCTTTGTATGTTTAAAAAAGGAATTGTTCCGTGGGAATGTGGGTAATACTGCTTCCTGCATGGGAGTTGTCAAACCAACATGTCTGGGGGGCTACTCAGGCGCACAACGCGACAGCAACGTCACGACGGATAGGCCATTCAATGCTTATTTTACGGACATTTGACAGGACTTTTTACGGCCTTATGTGTCAAAATTCACATAAACTATAGAAGTGACAGTCGTACCATGAAACTTCGGATATGCCTGAGTAGCCCCCCTGTTCCCAGCTATCTACCGCTATCTTTGTATGCGTTTTATTATAATTCATCGCTATTCTTTGCAATCGAGTTGTTTTATTCCAAAATCTTCATCACGCGTATCTTCGAACACACCGCCGTGTTACAGTACTTAATGTTATTATATCTATTGTTGAAGTGAACGACGCTATTACAGTTAGTGCATATTATTAAGTATTCCAATTGGAATCTATAAATGGTGTTAAAGAATAGAATAGAATTACCTTGTAGTTACTCCTGAGTAACTATTTCCAAATTCTTTAACTTGACCACATTCACCAACATGCTTTCCTTGCACTAATAAAAGATCAGCATGCGATAGACGAGTATAGTAGACCTGGAAAGAATTAGGGTATATTTGGACTCTGGGCTCTGGAATTTGAAGTTTTGTTTTCTTACCTGGACCAAGGTCTTCGATGAACTATGTGGTTTGGGAGCTTGGACCCAGGTCAAAGAGTTTAAGTCGCCAGGCCTAACAACTTGAAGCTTAAAATTTTCAAAGTTACTCAGAGCTTTCATTGGCTTTATCATCGACTTTATTTGTTTAACTTCCGTCGTTATCAAATTTATTAGATTGACTCCTGCGCAACTGAAATATATGAGTTGATTTAATATACATACTTGTCCTGGACAGTCCTTGAACAGGACAATACAAACCCGAATAATGTATCTATTTTATTATAATTAAATATTACAATTATATTAATGAAGAGATGGCGGTATTAACCCTCCGTCGGGCGCGGCCGATTTCACAGGCACAGCAATTATATGTTCTATGAAGTCTTTTAGTTTTTAGTCTGATTTAAAGGGGGATTTTTTTTTTCTATAACTTCTGTTTAAGATTCATTTCTAAACATTCCAATAAAAAATATTGATTTTGATTTTCATCTTAGATTTTAATCATCAATTTTTTCAAGCACACCGCGCCCGATCTAAGGAGTTTTTTAGAGGCGCCCGATGAAGGGTTAATGTCAGGAAGCAATCTCTTCCAGGCAACCAATTTTAAGATAAAGAGTATTACAGAAGACAAATAGGTACAAATAGATATGTTCATTATATATTTAGTTGACTTATATTTATGTATTTTATTTATCTAAATTGCATTGCCCAATACTAACACTGCTTCTCCTATGACAATTGGTTATCTGGAAGAAATTACTTTTAGTGATAAGATCGCCAATTGCTCTAAATCTGCTTCCTATTGTTGTTGTATTGTTATTATTATGTTTTAAAGCAATAAAGTATTTATTATTATTATATATAAATACAAGATAATTTCAAAGATCGAAAACTAAACCCAAGGCTTTAGGAAACTACCACACTAAAATCTTTAATTATACACATACCTGCATATATTATTAATGTCGTAATTGAAAACCTCGAGGACGCCTTTGCAATCAGCGACGGACATTTTGTGTATTTTAGTGTTAATCTCCAGACTATCGATGTGTTTGGGCTTCGAAGCACCCTCTTTATGCTTACTAAGAACAACCGTTTGTATTAGACTATCCAGGAATGTGACCCAATTGCCTTTCCATTCCACATTTGCTAAATTGTAATTTGAATCAATCGATTTTATACTTTTGAAGTCGCCGCTGAAAACAAAAACAAAATGAAAGTTCTGGAAGTAAATTCTAAATCGTCCATTGATAAATCATCTTCTTTTATTAATGTCTAATCAAGACAATTCTGCTAATGTCGAGTATTATACTAGATACTAAATACATCCCTACTAATATTATAAATGTGAATGTGAGTTTGTTTGTTACGTTTTCACGCATCAACTACTTAACTGATCATCATGAAACTTTGTACACATATTTTTGGAGGTACTAGAAGTAACATAGGATGCTTTTCATTTAAAAAAGTATTTATTTTTTACTATAGTTTCCAATTGACTATAGTTTCAGCTGTTTGGAATCATATTGGTTCATTTCTATTGAAATGATCTTTGATACTTATTTAATGACTAATGCGAAAGAAGCGCGGGTAAAAGCTAGTTCGCTATAAAAGACCGGATCAATCATTGATCTGTATGTTATAGTTATGGAAATAAAAGTAGTTAAGCGTGATTATTTATCGACAATGGTAGTCACCTACCATTATACAATTCATGTAAACGACTAAAAATCATATATATTAGTATTTTTATTTTAATGACCTAATAAATAATATATTTCCTTATAAATAAATTATTTTATTTTAGTAACATATTTATAATTAAGTAATGTTTATTTTTAAAATACAAATTACTACAATATACAATTTGAATCATAATTGAAAAATATTGTCATTTAAAAAATAAGCTATGATACATTAACACTAGAACCACCAGCCGGTCAAAATGACCGGATGACTTGTGCTTGCAAAGTGTTAAATATAATTCAATAAATTTATTATAGAATTGTAAAAAACAGAATCGTTTACAAAAAATAATGACTACGGTTTTACATGAAAGTGTTGTGAAGAATTTTATGAAACCGGTTGGTAGTTCTAGTGTTAATAACACAATATAAGTAAGTACATAATAAATGCTTAGGTAACGCTTTAGTTGAGGACCCCAAAAATTATTAAACAAATAAATTTTTTTCCAAAAATTTGTAGTTTTAGAAGTAATAATATATTTATTTGAACAAAATTACATATATTAAATATATATTAAACATATATTTAATACTTTTGTTTACATTTTTACACTTTGAAATTTTTGGGGTCCTCAACTAAAGTACATAATAAATGCTTACCTGAAACTGTATCCTTTCAGCGTAAAGATTCTGTAAACGTCGCTTTTATCCAAAATGACATCTCCCAGAGGCTCGGTCACAACTTTGTGTTGTTCAAACATCTTTGGCACCGATATCACTTGACCGCTCGCTACCGTTGAGTTTTGCAAAGATATCTGTTAAGATTATTTAGAATTCAATAAAAGCAGAAAGATGCAATTGCATAGGTTATGATTAACCCATTACTTCCCATTGTTCTATTTTTAGGACACTATATTCAACTATTTTTTTAACCTATTAAGAGTTTTATTTTTTATTGTTTCTGATGAAATATTTTTTTTCCGTTGAGAAAAATGTTTACGCAATTTTAATGTAATTTTTTTCAAATTGATCATTTTTGTTGCCTCAAAAAAAGCATTATGTTCCGATTTTATATACCGTAAAAGAAAACAGTAACCAACTTCAAATTGGTGATTGTGATTGTGAAAAATTGTGATTTTATAGTTCCTACCATGTTAATGGGACTGGTGATATATGTGAAAATTGTATTGAATAAAAATCCTTTAAAACTAGTGTATATGTAAATAGCATACCTCGAAATTACCACTATATTTTTGTAACAAAATGACAAGCTCCACGCAATTCTCTTCAGGAACAACAACGTCCGAATCGAACCGCACATTTTTAAATATAACTGGCATCTCCTGGAATGGGACTCCTTGAATGTTAGCCAGAGTTTCCCAAATTAACACCAGTTGTGCCGCAGCTGGCAGTATAGTGTAACCTACGAAATGTTATTTAGAAATTAATTATATGTGCGTTTAAGAGTTAATTTATACACTTATGCACACGCACGCACGCACGCACGCACGCCCATACGCATTTGCTCCTTCTTTTATAAATACCTACATTTTGGTATTAATGTACTGAAGAGCACTATCTACAGAAATACAGTCCTAGGATTAGTTCTGTAGATAGAACAATATTGTATATAGGGTGTTTGTAGTTTGAGAAAATAAAAATTATTATTATTATACAGGGTGTGGCACGGTAACATCCCACATTTCTCACAAAATCGCAATTCTATCTTGGGTGTGCAAATTTAAGAAGAAAATAAATGTGAATTTTTATAACCTTTCTATAAAATAATAGTTTTCTTTTACCATCGTTTTGAAATGTGGGAAATTCCCATGCCCCGCTCTGTTATTAAATTCATATTTGTTTTTTGGTCTAGGTGATGGGTCTAATCCCAGTTTGGGGTCAGAATATCACAAACCGCGCATCGAACCTATAATCTTTACTAGACTTACCGTTGACAACATATCCTTTGAGATATTCCAAGTCTTTGTCGTGTTTTGTCAAAATAACCTTTCGTTCACCCGTTACTGTTTGGTCCAGGTTTATTTCTGGAGTTGTGGGCCTGAAAAAGTAGTACATTCGACACGTAAATGCACTCGAGTTATTGGACTGCTATTATAGAAAAATGTGTCTTGTACATTGCTGCTTTACTAGTGTTACGATTTGAAAGTAACCAATAATAAAATCAATGGATAGCACTTACCAAACTTCACTATGTTCCCAAGCAGTGGTGTGACCCAAAAGTGGTGTTTCAGATGGTACAGGAAATTTGACAGGTGTATAAAGATTTTTTGGTTGTACAACCACGCCGTGCATGAAGAGCCTAAAATTTTCAGAAGCATAGAATAAAATTGCGAAAGAAACTTATAATGTGTCCGTCTCCGCTACACGCCACGAGATGGCGTTGTGTAGTCGTATATCACACAATTTAAATTTCAAGTTAAAATGGAACTTACTGCCCAATAGATTCTAATAGGCAAACAACATTATCGGAGTGGCCTCTTCTGGTCAGTGGTAAATGGACACAGTTCTTAGGAAGAGACCTCTTGAGGATAGCCTGGAGAAGACCATGAGGTGCTATCTCAATTGTGATGGCGTAATCTGGTATCAGTTTGGAAGATTCTTCAAAAAGAACTGGGCTCTGTGGAAAACACAAGACACAATGATTTACTCTTAACTGTATCATACCCTTTGGGTTTTCTAAAAAATTTCACGTAAACACTGACGTGGGGGCCTCAGAGTCCCGTATTATATAAGTAACTATCATTTCAAAGTTTAGAAAACACTTAGCATTTTTTTGGAAAAAATCACTCGAGATCATAAATCAGCAAGAATAAATAAAATTATTTTTTAAAAAATCAACAAATTAACTAATTAGAGTAATTCAAAAATTTTATTTTATCAAAACCTGAGAGGCCCCCACCTCAGTTAATGTAATTTTGTTGGTAGGGTAGGTAGAGATTTTATTTCAGTTTTAAAAAAAGAAAGACTTGTATCTAATCTTACTTACAAGTAAATTGTTTGTTAAATAATCAGCAGAGCATAATTTCGCATGCGGTTTGTCCCAAGCGCTTTGAGGCACAGACGAGGATATCCATTTTGGTGAACGGGGTTTCGGATTTTTTATTACTTTGGCCATGTACTTTTTAAGTGCTGGACCTGAAACACCATATCTCATCTTAAATCCAAATTCTTACCTATTATGTTTCAAATACTATATACCAGGGGTACCCAAGCGCGAGTCACATGCGGCTCTTTGAAGAATTATTTGTGACTGAGACGTGCTATCACCAATAATTCACCTAATTTTTAATATTTGAATTCAATTCACATATTTTGCAGGTACTTTTATTAATACGTTTTCAATAAATATTATTTTTTGCATACCAATAAAGCTTAACCACCCCTGCAATATACATATTATAAAAACCATTTAGTCTACATGTCATTATTTACACTTACCTGCCTCGGCGATATATTTTGAATGATAAGCTATATTCGAACAAGCTACTTCCTTCGCGAAGAACCCTTGAGCTTTCAATTTTGTGACGAAGTTTGTCATATCTTCAGCTGGGCCTGACAGAGTGCAGGATTCAGGACCATTGTGGCATGCGACCGCTATTTCAGGTGGACACATTGTTTTTATCTACAATAACAATCCGTTATAAGCAGTGGCGTAGCTAGGTAACCTAAGGCCCTGGGGAAAAAATAAAATAGGGCCCCAACTAAACTAAGAATACAGGGGAGTTCCTCGCAAGTTTCAAACAAAGATGTTCGAGACTTGTTGGGATTTCTCCTGTTTTTTTTTAAATACGTTGTCATTATTGAAGTCGCGTTCCTGGAATTTGGTTTATTTATATTACGAATCTGGGATTATTAACATTATTGTTCACAAGTTGAATTTATAGTTTGTACGTCAGGGTCCGAGGAGCCCCGGGGCACTGTCCCGTTTAACCCTTTAGTAGCTACGTTACTGGTTATAAGTATATTCATTCAATAGATTGTAATGTCAGTGGAGCTGATTTTTATGCCCTCACTGAAGTAAAAGTAAAGACTAACTAATAAAATATACAAAAGCCTGTCAGTGCTTCAAGCTTTCAAAGTGATGATGATAATCATATACTCACAGCACCAAAACCCAAACCCACAGCAGCCATAGAACCACGGATGAAGGATGTCTGACTTGACACCAGACCTCTGTAGTACGCCGACAGAATCATTTCTTCAGCAGTTAAACAACCGTCTGCGTACGCGCATCCTAACTCACCGACACTGTGACCTGAAAAAATAATTGTATCATAAAAACTTGTAGATCCCCACCACTAAGATGTTTTATGATGTAATTTTGTAGATAGTAAAACCACTGGTATTATCAGTGAAGTGATTGTTGTTCAGCTTAAATTTTTAGGCCTACTTAAGACCTTGCTTGTTGATGCTAGACATAGGTCTTATCTTATAGCTTGCAGTCAAGTCAATATACAAACCGATAATATAATCTGGTTCAAGCTTCAAAGCTCTCAAAACGTCTGTGAGCCCGATTTGCACAGCGGCGATTCCCACAAACGAATATATAATATTATCAAATGCATTCGGATCTTCCTTTGTTATAATATCAGTTAGATTAAGCCCAAAAGGTTCCATTATTTGATGGAGGCTGTAAAATAAGTCATTATTGTAGTATTAGTTGTAGCCGGTAGAGGGCGCTATCTACTTTATTATTTTTGTTTTTTAATTTAAAATAACACTATACTAAGTGATGAAGATTAAAAATAGACTTTCACATCGTATATACCCAAAGATGTCAAACATAAGATATATAAATTTACCAAAAGAGCAATTTTTTTTGTAAGAACGCGGTTCATTTGCTAGATCTATATCGATATAAAACGTTTAAATATCCGTTAAAACTAATTCCACAATTTATTACAATGTCCAAGCAATTACAGGAAAATTATTCCAATTATTCGGGATTGTGTTTTGTTTTATATGTGTTGATTAAATAAATTTATATAAATTTTAAATATATATTTGTATTTACGAAGAAATGCGCTTTACTATTAAAGTGAATAAATAATTGCTTTGGGATAGATGGAATGTGGTAGTTGTTTCCCAGCCATTTTTGTACCATGCCCCACCTTTTTAAAATTCTTATGCCCCCCCTATGTAATTAAACACCCAGTTGATATTTTAGTCTCGTCAAGCGAATTTATACCTAATAATTATTTACCGCAATTATTTAAGAATTTGCTTTTTTCATTAAATTTGGCACCGAAATCTAGCATTGCATTTAAATGGTCTGGAGCGAAAGGGTTATACTTGTGTCGAGTCCATTTTCAAATTGCCCCACATTGGGAAACACTGAACTAATTCTTATCATACTATTGTCTCTAACTATTAACTTACTTGTGAATACATGCCGAGAAAATAGGTAGCCTCATTAAATGGGCTCCCATCGTAGGCCATTGTGATCCCATTCCGGAATAGACGAACCAAATAGGTCGTTGTCTTCCATCGTGGACTTGTAAAGTCTTTGACAGGCTAACTGTTGTCCCGTTTCTGGATGCTGAAAGAGTTTTAAACCGATATCTATAGTTATGTCTCACGTTCAGTAGTATTTCGTTGGGCACTATATACTTGTTTTATTTTTTTATTGATAGCTTAGCATATGACCGCATTCCGCCTGATGTTAAGCCAGAGTGCGGTCCATGAGTGTAGACAACTGTTACCAGTTAGCCAACTGTTACAGGGCACACTCCTCTCGTTATCCCGGCTTCCGTTTCAAAGTGGTGGTAGGGTAAAGTGGGGGAATGGCGGTCACTTAAGCAGGAATCGAAATATTAGCTTTCTCATATGAGTAGATGCCAAAGTAATTGAGTTACTGAATAGCTAATTTACTTCACTTTGTATATATAAAATACAAATACAAAGCCTCTTATAGTTTGGCATATTTATATGCATTTTCGTAAAGCTTGCATTGACCGGCATTACCCCAACGTGCGGGTAATGCCGGTCACCAGTGCGGGTAATGCCGGTCAGTCAAAAATTATAAGGTTTATTATAAAATTTGCTTCTAAATTAAAATTGAACAATAAAATATTGAGTACTAATGTATTACAAAGTAAATAGACAGTTCAAAGTTTACAAAAGTAATTTAAGTGATTAAAATTCGTATTATAAGAAATTACAAGAATATCCAACATACATGTTGTATATTCTTGAAGCAGGAAACTGATATTTTTCCATAATATCTTCCAAATTTTTAAAGAACAGGCTAACTTCTTGGCAGACTTTGCATGGAGTCAAACCATAAAATAGATTAGCTAAAATTTTTATATTCTCAGCCATAGATTTTTCTCGAGAAAGTGAAATGACTTCCTAGACGAGGTACAGTAGCAGGAAGATTCTTCTTGTATTAAAAGGTAGATTGTAGATTTTGGAAGCTTTTCGTATAGAAAGTTCATCACATACTGCTTCTATTGGTTTTTCTAATGCCTCTTTACTCCACGACTCCTTTGTTCTAGGTCTCTTCCTCGGACTACTCTTTGTATGCCTATATTATCATACTGTAGGCATTGAGAAACCAAAGTACATATAATAAAGTTACATTGGTACTGGCTTAATTTTCGAGAGATTCGAACACCCTCCACCACTAGGCCACGGCCGCTCAAATTAAAAATTAATTTTTAAAACTAACACTGTCTTCAATTATCTTGAGCTTGCTGTCCTGTCCTATTAAAATTTCAGTTTGTAATAGTAAAGATTATTTTGCTAATATATTGTAATATCTTTTTAACTGCATCTCTTCCTTCCGAATTTAACCTTTCTACTGCTCCTAAAAGTTAACTGATAGACAAACCCCAAGGGCATTAAGTTCGCCTTTTGTATTTTTTGCAAATAAGTTTTAAATAAATAAATAGAGATGTG
>JAPWLS010001238.1:0-38528 GCA_028551675.1 Tineola bisselliella
CGACCAAAATTTTGTGTAAAATTAAAGTTTTTTTAAAAAAAACGCTGCCATTTTGCCAATTTTTGATATTTTTTTTCGTCCGTAGGTCATTGTACGGACAATATCTTCTAGTTTAACGAGAAAATTTTTTTTAGGTTTCATCCACGGAAAAGGCCGGAATCACTGCAGCAGTGGAGCAACTTTTTTTTTTGGCGCCGTCGAAGATCGCGTGTAACTCGAAACATATTTAATATTTTTCTTCAAAAATTTTATTATGTATTCTTAAAATATGTATAAATATACCCTTAAAATTTTAAAACAATTGATTCAGTAGTTTTTTTAAAAAAAAATCCCTAAGATCTCCTTTTTTTAGGTAGGTGTGCCCCTTAAACAGTTATTATTGGTCAAACTTTTTAAAAGATTTTTTCATTTGTGAAATATGGTTTTATTTAATCGTTAAATAATATTTCATTTACCATTAAGTTTATCTCACAAAAATTACAAGTTTTCATCGATTGGCTGACGAGTATTTTTACGTTTAATCACCAATAATTTACAATATAAACAAATTTTCATTCGCAGATCTATCACTTTTTTTCATAGATTTTTCGACGAGTTTCACAGCCTCCCACGCCCACACCCACCGCTACTGGACTGGCTGACGCGCGAATCCTATATGTTAATGTTGAGAACTACGCATGGTAAAAAAATTGTGTGCAGATCGATCACTAGTCCAAAAGTGACACCACCTCCCGGACCATAAGTTCCATTCTCAATTTTTCAGACGTCTATGTAAAAGTGTACTTGTTGGTGAACGGCAAACGGGTTAAAAAGAAGAAATCAAACAGAAAAGACATCGGAAATCCCGTTTGGAACGAGGCTCTATCATTTAGCCTCCCTTCGGCTCATCTTCAGGAAGCTTCTATTGAAGTTAGTTTTATTTTATTTTTACATTTGAAGTGAATATAATGTGTCTGCTATTTGTATCCACATTTTTTCGCTGCCTGAGAGTATATTTTTATGGATAAAGCCGCCATTTCAGCTATATGTATAGAAGTATTCTTGTATAATAAATAAATAGGGCAAAAACCCGCACTAGGTTAATAAGGCAATGCATTTAACTGCATTGAGCATTATGCAAGCAAGCGCATATAATTTTATTAGTAGGTACTAGAAATTTGACCTCTTGTGGTCTTTGGATAAACCCGTATTATAGTTGTATTAACTTTAGAATGCTTGTTGATTTATTATTTAAGGTGTGTGTGGTCAGCGGTGGTAGTTCCGGTTTGGTGATCGGATGGTGCTGCGTCGGTGCAGCAGAACCAGCTGCTGAAGGCCGCCACTGGGCGCAAATGTCGCACGAGACAAGAAAAGCAGTGGCAATGTGGCACACTTTAAGATAAATACTTATTTACGTGTGCTAATGCATTTTTAATCTTCTTTTACGTATTTACTAAGAAAATAATCGTTTGGTATAAATCTAAGAACACTTGTTTTACTGTATTTTATTAACAATAATCAAAATAAACGGGCTATTTAGGCAAATAAAGTTTTTTAAATAACATGATACTCCTATCACTCAGAGATATAAACATACAATGGAATGCTACGTTCCATGTCTCTTTTGTTTTCATAAGAAGAATAATATTATAACAAGTGTTCTTAGTAAATAAGTGTTATATTTATACTTATAAAATTTATCATATCTACTTAACCCTTTAACACCTAACCCAAAGATCCCTTAGTAATAAAAATAATTGTTCAAACAATTTTTGCCATTAACATGTAAGTACGTTATAATATTCGGTATTGTTTTTTTCTAATATTATACTGTGTATCGTATGTACATCTCTATCTGTTGATAAATGTTAGGATATTTCATAAGATACCCCACTCAAATATAGCACAAATTGTTCGTGAGAATTTTATAGGTTATATGACGCCTTCGTAATTTTAGCCTTTTGGCGATATTTATTTGAAATTACCATATTTTGACTTTCATTTTTTTTCACTTTTAGGCAAAGGGATTAGAGCTGTACAGCTTTCTTTTATTTCTAATTTATTGGCCTAATTTTTAATTCAAAGCAAATTATTCAAATATAATTTAAATTGAATTATTCTTATGAGATTATCGAATTATGTAGGTACAATATCTTTTTTATTGTTTTTATGAATTATAATAGGTTTTTGTAATATTTTTTTAGTCTGCAAAACAACGGTTTAAGAATAATAGAAATTAGGTTTATATTGTATTTAGCGCCTGTTCACTTGTGTAAACTATCTTCAATAATAAAATAAATTAAACTCTCCATATCTTTATTGTTCAAGAAGATTGTATCGAATTTTATTCCTAAATATTATACGTATTTTTATTATCTAGATGTATTTTACGTGTTAAAAGTATTTTATTTGTATTTTTCTTTTACAAGATGTCTGAATAAATTATCTATATCACACACATACTTTGATTTATTCCTCCCCAAATACACATACTTAAACAAGGAACCTCACATGACAACACAAATGAAGAACACAAAATTGATAAACAACAATCATTTATTCAACAATATATATTTACAAAATTTGTCAATTTTTTTTTAACAGTCCACTTGTTCACTAATTATATCAGTCTCACCATAACACTAATTCGTCCATCCTCTCAGCTCCCCTTTGCGCAAAACGTCTTTTAACACCCGTGCATATTTTTTTCAAAACAAAAATAGTCGTGATGGCTTTAATAAGAATAACAGCAACAAAAACAGCATAACTACACGACTTACCACACGACGCCGAAACAAACGAAGATCACCAACACGCCAACTAAAATTGCATAAAAACATATGAATAAATATTTAGAACACTATTCCCTCCTAAATATTGCGATTAGAATAGACATTTGGTTAAATTAGTTTCAGATATGTTCCCTATCTACATGACTAAAATGTTTAGTTTACAGTACAAGTCGTCCACAGCGTTTATATAAATATTATGAAAGTCATGCTTTTCAATATGTAACCTATATTTATTCACCATAAATTTTTATGTTTTCATAAAAAAAGCAAAACAAAAAAAAAACATTAGACATGCAATTGAATAAAAAATATTTGACTATACTTTACACATTTGAATTCCAATTGTTTCTTGGGGGGAAAAGGAGGGGTAAAATTATGAGGATGAAGGAATGAAAAGGCGGGAATGGATATATTTGCAGCTTGTGTCCTTGCATACACCTTGCACGTCGAATGGGCAGAGCACCCCATTGGGATCGCCGGACCATCTGCAAGGTTTAAAAATGAAAAGCACCTGCAGTGCTGCGAAATGCCAGCTTAGTGCAAGCGCTTTTCTTTTCTCTTTTAAACAATAAATGGTTAAACTTAACTTACGCTTCTTTTGAAATAGCTTGTAAAGGAGATTTGTAGTCGTCCACTTTTTCAGGCTTTAGTGTTGCTTTTTTCTTAATTTTCGTTTCATCCTTACAAAGTTTAGTATACTTTGTACGATTTTCCATTTTATTCTCTTCGCGTAAAACTTCTTTGGTATTCTGCATTCTAATACTAGGCTTTCGAATTTTATAATTATTGTTAGCCACAACCTTCCTCGTAATAACTGTTTTATTATCATGTATGTTGAGTTTCTTGTATGGATTACCTTTGTTGGATTGCTTTACCCTGCAATAAAAAATAACATAAACATTGCCTATTCTTTGAGAACTTAAACTCACTGAATACATACTTCTTGAGTAGCGCTTGATGGTAAGCTCTAAAATTGTTCAGCTTAATTTGGGAGAATCGTGTTTGCTTCTCATTATTTGCCATAGCGGTCGACAAATTAAGTAACTCAACTGAAAGTACATTGTGCCTCTTAGCCATCTTCTTTTTCTCTTCCTTCAACTTAAGCAAGCGCGTTGATTCTTGAGCAATATTTTTTCTAGACAAATATAATTTGTAAGTGTAATAATAAAATCGACACTGTTGGATAAAACATGACAAACATTTCGTATTGTCTTGCCTTGAAGTAGTGATGTGTCCCTCTAAGCCTGTTGGATTATTGTTCATGTTAACTCTACGACCCTTTAAACTCTGTTTAAAACGTAAAGTCTCAGCTGCTTCTCTGGCTTTCATTTTCTTCTCCAAATCCGCCATCCTCTTCACCAAATCATTGTATTCTTTTCGCGCCGATTTTGGTAAATGTTCCACTGCCTAAAATATGTATAAAGATCTCTTTAACTTTTTTTTGTAATTTATTTTATTTTGTTTATAATGATCCAACCTACCTTAGGAACGAATTTTTGATCTATAATTGGCTTTTCATGTTCACTTGTCTTCTTAACAGATATTTCTTTTTCGACCATACTTCTCGCCGATTTAAGAAGAAAATCCAATCGCTTTTGGAAATCTGATCCGACCGTCATGGGCGCCAATTTGTTGTGCATTTTTGTCAAGTTCTTTGTTGCTTCAGTTTCAGAATCAGAATCATTTGTTATAATTATGAGATCAGCATTCTTAGATGCATTTTCTTTTTCTAAGTTGTTTTTATCATTCTCTATAACTGATTTCTTAATGTCTGTGGTGACTTTGGCATCTTTTTTAATTACAGCTGGTTTTTCAATATCAGCTTTTTCCTGTTCCGCAGACTTTGTACATGTTTTATTTGTTATATCTTGTTTCTCAGTTTTAGGTGAATTAACTTCCATCTGGTTCAATTTGCTATTTATATTTTCTATATTAATTTCTGTATGAATTTCTCCTTTGTTTGGCCTATTCTGGGCACTATCTTTTTTAATGTCAGCCTTATGTGTAGTATTTTTGTTTAATTCACCATCTGTAGTATTATTAACATCATTATCAACGTTGGCTTCCTTGACGTCTTTTTTAGTCTCTGCTATTAATCGCTTATGCTCCTCAATTTTTTTAGCATCTGTTTCAATTGACATTAACAGTTCTAGACGTAAAACATCTAAATCATCATCATTTGTAGATTTTTTTACTAATTCATTGCTAATGAAACTATTAGGGTCAGAATTTTTATCATCAATTACATCATTATCCGACATATCCATATCAACTGAATCAACATCGGTATTGTCTTGGCATCTATTCACTTCTTTATCTACAGATTTAGAATTAACAGTTGAAACATTTAGTGACTTTTTAATTTGTTTCTTCTTCTGCTTTTGTTTCTCAATTGCTTTTTTCAAAGCAGTGGACTTCAGACATATTAACCTTAATTCTTGAGTATCACTGTTGTCATCTTCAGAATCCTTAATCTCATATATTGGTGAAGATTTGGGCGTAATATAAATGGCATTAAAATTTGGAACCTCCATATTCTCCTCATTAGGTTCTTTCTTATTCTCACAATCTTCATGTGATTCAGTATCAATTTCTTTGGTTTCAATGCCATTGTTCTTATAATCAACACTTGAATCACTAAAATCTGAGCAGGTTTTAATACTACTTTGTAATTCAAGTTCATTCAGAACCCTTTTATTAGTATCCTCTAAACTATCAAAAAATTTAGACCTATCACTGGCTTCCAGAGACTCCTTAGTAAGGTCAGTATGAACATCAAGTTTGTGAAGTACCTTTTCTGAAAGTATTTTATTGTTGGTAACTGAACACAATTTATTTTTTTTCAGTAAATTACTAATATTAGAAGTTTCAAATTCTAGATCTGTTTTTAAAATTTTACTTTTAAGGTTGTGTTGTACTTTTTCTTTTTGTATAGCTTTTTTAAATGCGCTATTATCATTTTTATTATGTCGTGGTATTTCTGTGCCAGTACTTTGTTTTCTCAAATTTGCTTTGTTGTTTAATGTCATTTTCATTAAACGCTCCTTTAGAGTGCTTTTATCTATTTTGTTCTTTTGTATAGTGACAGCATTAGCCAATTTAATTTTTTTATTCTCTATTTCTTCGTCTTCGGAAAATTCACTGGATTCCGATACAACTTTTCTCGATTTTGAACTGTGCTTACTTTTTTTCGCCCATTCTCTCTTATAAAAATTGACATCAGATCTTTTATCATACTTTGGTTTATTAAAATTTCTCCTCATACGCATATGCGACTTATCCGAGACATTATATTTTTTGTCTATTCTCCGTCTATTATTAATTGTTACACCAATTTCAGGCAATTCTTGCCAAACTTTGTTCAACTGCACTAGTTTTGTCCCTAAAAGGTTTTTTTTGTGAATAAATACTTGAGACAATGCTATTAAAAATATAACAATATACACACATATTATACTTACCCATTTCCTTTGAAGTTATATAATAAATGCAAGTTTAACTAAAAAATAAATCTAAACATTGGCATGATGTTAACATGGACATCTGCTCTACACAAAAATAAGTGTTTATATATTGAAATACAATAAGGTTCAAATATATTAAGTATTACACCTAACAATAATTATTTACATGCACATAAAATTACTACTTCTTTCGAAAATCACTGTTTTGGTAAAAGATTTAATGTCATATTTTTGTATATTTAATTTCAAGAGGGTATTGCGTATTCAAAATTAAAATCTCACCTGCATTTTGAGAAAGCTTAGCTTTACTGCGCCCAAGGACATTGTTATAACTCTCTAAAATTTCGGCTCTTTCGCGTAACCAAGTGAATTCTTCTTCTGAAGAAATATTCGACAAATCATCTAATTCATCAATTATTTCACCCTCCTCCATTTCTGATTCCACATTAAGCGACATCATGATGCAGGTCTCAGGATCACTTAATACGTAGACCTACAAAGCACAGTTTATTGTTGGTATTGTAAATCTTAATTACCACATAACATTAAATAGTGCAAAAACAGTTGTGTAACAGTGAGATAAATTCATATTCTGCATCTTCCCAAGTCTTACGAAAAAAGCACGCAACACCCAAAGCAAACTTGATATAAATGATTATTTTTATTATAGAGACTCGTACATAACACATTTGCCACAGATCTAAACCATTTATTTAGTCTGTGATTTTTTGGCAATGATGTTCCAGTCGTTTAATCTGGTTCTACTGAGGGTTAGCAATGTCGATGTCCGCCCAATTATATGTTTAGTTTTTATTATTTATTTAGGATAATAATATATTTATTATTATTGCTTAAATTTGAAGCATTTAATGAAATCATGGAGGAAGAGTTGGTTAAATTTGGAGCATGTACTTTCTTCGCAAAGAACCATCCTGGTGAAACTTGTGGTAGCAATGGTTTGCCTCTCACACCAAGTTCTATAAGTATATTAGGTAAAGCGCAAAAGCTCCTGACTATTGAGCATAAGAATTTATGTACCTATTTAGATGTTATTAGAGGAAAACATGGTAAGTCATCCATCATTTAAATCCACTAATATTTTAAACAAAACATTTTAAAATTGTTTACAATTCTATTGCAGAACGAATTATAGTAGTTTCTGAAGTAATTGGCAAATCGTTAAAGGAAACGACTTGCAAATTTAGTTATGAAGATATAGCAAGTATTGCCATGCAAATTGTAAATGCATTATCTCATATGCATGACAATGGAATGACCCATCGAACACTGTCCCCAGACAACATATTATTAGATATGAATAATAATGTTAAGTTATTCAACTACGGCTTGTATTATATGACCGGTAGTGGGGCATTTGTACCATTTCCTTTAGGGTATGTATTTTTTATTTATGTTCTTACAGTATGAAAATATTATCAAGTTCTTCAGTATACATTGTTACAGTCATAGACCAATAACGAGTTACTGTTTTGTAACTTTTGAATAATTAAAACACATAAAATTGGGTTCATTATTTGTGATGAAATTAATAATTTAAATGTATATATATTTTTATATAAGTAATTTATAAAAAATAAAATGTAGATTTATGAAATAACAAAAGTATTACCTTGGCTTTCTATAACTGCTACATATTAAAACCCCAGACTGGCTAAATGGTGTGGCAGCCCAAGTTCCTTTCAAATACAAGGCTTGGTTCCAGTGGTTGGAAGTCAAATCAGTCTGCACACCTATGTTTATAGTACATTAAGGAAAGCAGATATTATACAATATTTTTATTTTTTGTTATTTAAAATTCCATGTGGTTTACTATTTTGTTTATTGAAGACTTTGCAGCTATTGTGGTTGTATTTTACTATATTTTTCTTCCCTTACTATATTTACATTATAAAACAAATACAAAAAACAGACTAATACATATTGCACTTCTTTATAGACTTCCAAAATATTTAAGTCCGGAAACAATACTCAGAGGAGGTGGTCCATCATCAGATGTATGGAGCCTAGGTATTATAATATTAGAATTATGCCTGGGTCCTTTATGGAGTAACTTAAAACCTGGACCTATATTGAGGAGGATACTGACTCTGGTCAAAGGCAATAACCCTGGTGAAAGGATAGCTAGGGAGCATGATGCTCTGGATAATTATAAGGTATACCTTCGAGTCCTTGTAATATTTCTTTGCAAATATATAATTATCTCATAGGTTATTTGTGAACATGATTTGACTAATTTGAAGATTTTTTTGGCATACTATCGCATTTATTTTTAATTATTTTAGTCTAACGTTTAAAAGGAAATTATTTAAAAATATTTTGCTTATAATTCCCGCTACATTAGGTCGATGAAGGAGAATAACCTCCACCAACATTCAGTAACTTGTCTCGACGCATTCCTTTAATATGGATTCCCACAAAGTAACGCCTGAAATAACCAATGACGTTTAAAAGCTTTACTACCAGCGCAATTGCAAAATAAATGTAATAGAAGCCTCTAAAACATGTTTAAATTAGTTTACTTATTTCTTTAAAATTGATAATTATACTTAATTCATAGAAAATACCAGAAGACTTAAGAACGGTAATTGAAAAATGTTTAAAAATAATGCCAAGTGAAAGAGCTACTTTGTCAGAACTCTCATTAGAATTGTCCCAAATAAAAAGCGTGGCGTTAATCCCTGGTAAGTCTCCACGAGGGCTTTTGGATTGTAAATTACAATACTTGTATCATTGGTGGCAATTAGCTGGTGGTGATATTCAAGCTGAATTGAAGAAGCAGGGATTGATAAAGAACAGCCCTCCTATCTTATCTATGCCTAAGTAAGTTAACTTGTTTGCATTTTAACAAAATATTGGTTGAAATATAAATGTCTTACATCATCAATGGATTCCTATTGGAGCACTTGGACTTGCACAACAGCACATTTCAACTATCGTAGTCTCCTTTCCTCCAATGCTTTGTTGATATTTAAAAACAACTTACGTATAAAACACATTAGAATTATAAGGCCATATTTTAGTCTGTGGCTTTGATATACTGACGATGTATAATATAATAAATTTTAATTACATCTCAGATATATAGTATAATCTAATTTAAACAACTGAGAGCCTACATGATTCAATTTCAAGTTTCATATTTAGTATGTATAATATTTTAGAGCGATACTTCTGGAAGGCACAACAGTAGGTGGCCGTGAACCGCCCCTTATGGATAGGCGCATTGCTAAGTATAGCTTAGAATTGCTAAGAACCAGGTTAAGTCACATACCAATCCACCATTACTATCCATTGCTACATGAACACAAGAAACAATGTGATGCGGTCAATTTACCAAGAATTATAAGGGAACGGGATACGGAGTATCAGTTTTATAGGTTACTCTGGTTTCAACGGTTGTTACATGTAAGTGTTTATCAGGCAGCTTCTAACCTGAACAGAGGTCGCGGGTTCGATACCCGGTTTATATATTTATATGTTAATATATTATAGAGGTTAAGTTGTTTATATGTTTGTGTTGTCCGTGTTCATATTGTACAGGGTACCCTAGTTCGGGGTCTTGGTGATACAGATGCTTATAGCAGGATCTATACTTTTCTAAGTGAAATGAAAGGAAATTTTTGTATTTATACTTTGCAAACTTTCTTCTATGAGAAAACAAAAGTGAAATAGCTAAAGTTATAGAATTGAAATGTGAAATATGATTATTGTTGTAGGGTCACCCCTACACTGAATTGCACATAAGATCAGAAGCACAAATAGATATTCCACCATTAGTTCGTGGTGAAATATGGGCATCCCTACTTGGTGTTTGCGGTGATATTGAGGAACAATATGAGAGAATTGATAAGGAAACTCCTACTCCTACCGATAGACAGGTATAGTTTCAATATGATATAGTATTATGAAGTTTTAAAAGTAGACATATACGAAAGTGCGCTTATATACCATTCTAGTTTAAGATCAGGCTGAGTGCAGTCATATGACCTGCTATTATAAAAGAAACCACTCGGTTACCATTTTGATGTATAATTGACTGTAAATGCTATATTATAAAGAAAATGCAGTTCCCAGTAATCTAGTGCTTAAACTATAAGATTCTAACATTCAAAATATATTGGTGGTTGATAACTATTATATTGTTTATACAAATTTTAGCCAATGGTAGAATTTCTCTAGCATATAAGTGTACTATTTGAATACTACCCAAATATAGAACTATTTTATCTATTGGTTCAAAAATGACCCAAACTATTCCATTTATATTTAAAATTCTTAACTTATTATATATTTTAGATTGACGTTGATATACCGCGTTGTCATCAATACTGCTGGTTGTTATGTGGTTCTGCTGGGCATAAGGCCTTGAAGCGGTTGCTCAAAGCTTGGCTATTGACTAACAGACAATACGTTTATTGGCAAGGATTGGACTCTTTGACGGCGCCGTTTTTGTATTTGAATTTTTGCAATGAAGGTGAGCAATACATTAGGTACATGTCAGGCAATTAGCACTTAATAAATACATACTATTTTATTTATATATGTGTACTTGTAATTATATATTTAGTTATTATAAACTAGTTTAACTTAGTTGGCGAGCCCCGGACCCTTGGAAGCGTCATATTTGTATAAATTGGTATATAAAGTCGTGAAGATATAGTAGTTTAATTTTTTTTTTGTACATAGTAGCAATTTTATATGAGTTTGTTTTGTGAATATTTACATGAGACTGATATAGTTGTTCACAACTAAGTTCCTAATAACAAATATGATTTTAATAAATTTAAAAAACTAGTTTTTGTGCTCCTGTCTCTGCTTTTCAATCGTTAAAGTATAGAATGCATTGAGACATGGGCTCAAAGTGGGGCACCAGTCTAAAACAGCGGTTCTCAAACTTTTTTGGCGAAGTAAAAAGCCTTCATATAATTATAAAAAACTGATTTATATGTATTTATGAATAATCATATTGCAATGTAATATTACGTAATATTTAGTTGGAATATTTAGATGTAACCTTATACCTTTGGTAGGTATTTTTTGCAGTATTTTAGCCCTAGGGTTCCGCGGAACACACTTTGAGAATGGTTGGTCTAAAATAATATGTAACTAGCAAACTATACCTGCAGTCTTACCCCGGTTAATTCTTTTTGTGTCGACTGACGACTGTCGAGTGTGAACTTTCTTACGGATATTAAGTATTGTAGTTAGGACTTAGATATTGAACCCTTTGCACTCCAGCCCAGTAACGCATAGATGCTATTAGTAACTCCAGCACTCTATTAGTTATAAGTACACACCTATGATGTAGAAGAAAAATAGAGTCGTTTCAATAAAACAAAACATTTATTTCTTAACTATTTGTTTGTTGAGGCTATTGGAAGGTTAAATCTGTCGCAAATACGGCGACAACGGAGTGCAAAGGGTTAAGTTTTTTAAGTTTGATTAGGTTACCAGCAGAAACTAACCGATTTGAAGGTGAACAGCAAAGCGCCTGTGCTGGAAGTGACCAAATACAGCGAGCAACACATTGACACATATCTAAATTGCATTTTTATAAGTCCGACGAAAAGCATCACAAGATTCGGCGAGACCATACAATTTACATATGTCACTTGGAACAATGCACACCAACCCAACAACTGCAAATATAAATGAAAACAAATTATAAAAGGTGGGCTTATCACGAATTTAGTCTGGCTTTCGAATCGAGCTGTCACAAGTAAAACGGATCCGTTAGCAATCGGGATCATGAATTTTTACTAACGACTAACGAGCACCAGCAATCTATCAAATGAACGTTCGAAAATTAACAAAAAGTAAAATTCAAATTTCCATACAAATCGCTTGAAGCGAACAAATCGCTTGAAGCCAGACTAAAATTCGTGATAAGCCCACGGGTTACTATTAGGCCTACAGCGGTAAACTTTACTTCTTGGTTATTTTAATTTGTTTTTAATTTATTTATTGCAGTTTTACGTATCAAGTTTATTTTGCGGCGGAAATTCAAACGGTTTCGAAAATTCTTCACGAGACTTTTATGTAAAACCTTACTCATTGTTTTTTCGTAAACGATTCTATTTTTTACAATTATACAATAAATTTATTGAATTATATTTAAGCAAAAGTTTTCTTTTTCTTTTATTAATTGCTTTAGATATCTATTAAAGCCAATTCTGCCAATGTCGAGTATTCGGGCAGCAGTTTAAAAATAAATTATCATCCAGTCATTTTGACCGGTTGGTAGTTCTAGTGTTAATTCATCGCTAATACTTCTTGTTCTTTTTTTAATGGCTTCATCTATTAAATACAATTCTGCTAATATCGAGGGTTACAGCAATAACCCGATAAGAGATTATTAAATTTTAATTCACACGTAAACCATCATGTCAAAAAAGTATTTTATTTAGAGATGTGCCGATTATGACTTTGGCCGACTAGCCGACTAGCCGATTAGTCGGTTGTAAATAAGCCGACTAGTCGGCCAAGCCGATTACGGTTTAGGGGATTCCCAAGACGCTTCGTTTACAGCTGATTCGCTGCAATTTCAGTCACTACTGACATGTGGACAAATATAAATAACAAAGAAAGTTTTTTGAGTTTTACAGCTCACTAGTTTGACGATAGTTTCAAATATCATCATGCAGTATTGCAATTTATGACATTAAATATTATGTTCATTTGTTTTTTAATTAAGATACTAATTTTGTTTGATAAATGTCATCAATATGTTTTCTTTACAAGGAAGTAACACATACATTTTATTGAGAAATAGACACAAAGTAAGAAGCCGGATAGTCGGCGCTTTTTACCGATTAGTCGCCGACTACGATAGTGGCCGAATAGTCGGCTTCACCGACTAGTGGCCGACTAGTCGGAACATCTCTAATTTTATTTCGTTCAGCCATTAACACATACCCAACTTAAACATGTTATTAACATTGACCCTTGTTCTAAATCAAATTTGCCTATAATTGTATCCACACTGTGTTCTATTTTCAGAGGATTGGTTAATAACGTTAATAATATACCCCAGGATAATTTTAATAATTCTGGCATATTCTTCTTCTTATATAAATGGTCTTCAGATATATATCCAGTATTCGAATTATAACCCAATAAGAAATTATCAAATTTTAATTCACACATAAACGTTTACGTCAAAAAAACTCTCTTATTATTCTTCTTGTCTTACATTCCTCTATTCTCAACTACATATCAAATTTGACATTTTTTTCTCGACATTTTCCAATGCCAAATGAATATTAGTTTTTAGTTCGTGAGAGGGAAAGGTCTGTATTTCTTATAAACCAAAATAATAACTAACGTAAGTGTAATAAATATTTATTATATCATTGTAGTTAGGTTTTCTGTGTCATGCAGTCCCGAAATTCATTCCCGTTGCTATAATATACTCGACATTGGCTGAGTGTGTTTTTATAGAAACTACTATATATATTAAATTTGATTTTATCTGTAGTAATAATAATAATAATAATATAAATAAAGCTATACTTTTTTTGTATTTCTAAAATAAAAAAAAAAACAAAATTTACCGCTAAACAGTGACATTTGTTTTTTTTAACTTCAAAGCATTAACATCAATATTTTTTTATTAATATTACTATATTTTACAAATAAATTTAATAAATGTAAATAATAACTGTATGATTATATTAATAAATTACGTTTTATCAACTAATAATACTTAAAACTACCTTTTTATTATCGCTAATCACAACACTAGTTAAATTTGACAGTTCGGAAAATTGATTGTCTGTGTCGGGGTTTCGTATAAATTTTTCATAAAATTTCATAATACTTTCGTATATTGCATTAAAATTATGCAAAGAAAACTCTTTATTGCTTTATAAATAGTGTGTCGTTGAAAAAACACGGTCTTTCATTGTTTAAATCAGTTATAAAACGGTTTTTGTCCATTGAATGTCAATTGTTAAATATTTGCCAATTATTGTGTTTATTTATCAACGTATAACTATTTACGTCACGAAATAATCTGTATTATGATTTGGCTTACGTCCCGCGTTCGTGTGTAGTGTTTATTTTAACACAAATAATGTAGAAACAGTGAAGAACAGAGGTGAATGTGTTTTTTGACCTTGGCTTCACGAGTGGATAGTAACAGCTTTAAAAAGAAAAGGTGAGTAAATCGATTATCCTCGCTTAGTATTATGTAAAATAAAACGATATTAAAAGTTATTAAATTGAATATTTTGTGTTTAATAATTGTGAAAATATTTTGGCGCGATTTCAAATTATTCCTTTCCTTGTTTCAATATTTTTAGCGCTAATTTTAGCTTTTGTTTTTGTGTTGTGATTGTTATTTATAGATCAAATTTTTAATAGGTTTTAGATTAACAGTATGATTAGGTTTTTAATATACATTTTGCGTTTATCTGCACCTTTCAATCAGATAATAATAAAATTTTAAACCTCAGTGTTTGGACATGTTCCACTAAATTGTGTCCATTCTTAATCTTTAACTACTGAGGTGGATTTAATTTCACGTAAACACTGACGTGGGGGCCTCAGAGACCTTTATATGTGCTTGTATTTAAAAATCTTTAGGGTTTAGCTAATTAGAGTAATTCAAACATTTTATTTTGCGCCCCCACCTCAATAGTTAAAGGTTAAATTGACAACTTTTAGATCTTAAAGTAGTCATCCCTGTTTTTGGATTACACTTGTAAATTCTGGAATTGTGATCGTGGAACAAATGTATTTTTTTGATTTTTTATTTGATTAAATATATACTAAGTCATTAATTCTGATACTTGTAGATAATATTAAAAGTAATAATCATTATAAAATCTTCAAATATAGCAGTCCGTGGAAATGTGACAAAGAAAGAACGTCCATGGTTAAATATATTTATTTTAGTATTCCTAACTCTATATAGGAATAAAAACAGTTTCAGATACAAAGATGGAAGGATTTTGCAGCCTATTTGACCCGACCGAGGGCAGTAAAGCTCAGAAAACCCGTCACAAAACCGAGGAAGAGAGGAAAGACCCGCCCAAAGGGAGACGAAGACGTAGGAACAACCACAAGAAGGAGACACTGCCTGAGGAGTCGTCCTTTCTGTGTGAACCTAACTTGACATCGGATATTTTGGTTCAGAACACAAGCTATATTGATTCTTATATTTCACCCTTGAATGAAGATTTTAAGGTATCAATTTATTTTTAGTAATTGGGCTCCAATAGAGCGCTTTTACTCGTCAAAATAAACTATCACAATCAATTTGATTTAGTTGCTGTATACTGGCATTGTCCACTTACATACTAATGTCATAATAATATACAGTAATGCCCCGCTTTAAGCGAGGGATACGTTCCGAAAAAAACTGAAATTCCCCTGACCATAGAGAAGTTGATGACTACATTATGTTTATACGCACTCTTTTGCGTAATGCGTAAAGGGTATTACTGTATAATAAATCTACTATGACGTAGAAGAATAGCTGCTGTATACTGGCATTGTCCACTTACATACTAATGTCATAATAATATATAATAAATCTACTATGATGTAGAAGAATAGCTGCTATATAGGGGCATTGTCATCCTATTGTATGCCTAAGGGTAAACATAAAATGATATAGATTATGTCCAAGCTTTATTATCTATAAATAAAGATTTATGATTATTGATTGACATATAACAATATAAAATATTCTTAAATTATATTTTATTATGTGCCAATTCTTGTGGCCTAACAATATCGAATCTTCTGGAATTAAACTCGCAAATGTAATTGTATTGTAACAGATAAAAAGGAGAACGTCTTTAAAAAAATCAAGGAGAAAAAAGAAGGAATCGCACAATGATGAAGACCAAGAGTTGAACAACAGGTGTAACTTGAAGAGTCGGCATGACGATAACATCGGAAAGAATGTGAACGATCTCCGGGCCAATGGGAGTGTCCGCAAGGAGTGGTGTTATGAGCAGGAGGCGGTTTGTGAAGTCATTGATAAATTGGATAAAGTGTACATGAGGAATAATATGTTTCTGAGTGGGGATTTTGATGCACGGGACCTTGACGATGATGCTTTCTATACTCCAGATGATGAAGATGAGAATTATGATAGGTGAGTTTTATATTTGGTAATGTAAGCATTAGACGGTAATCAAAATGGAATAGTAATGTGTTGCATATACTTATATATTAATAAGTAATGATTGAAACGATTTCTTATAAATGCGTGTAACAGAACGTAATGACAGCTAAGTGACAGTAGACAGTTGCAATGGATTATTGTCAAGCATGTGATTGAACTCTAATCAGTGAATCTTTGAAGAAAAATAACCTCCGCCAACATTCATCAGGATACGTGTTATTTTCCTTCATCGACCTATTGTAGCGGGAATTATAAGCAAAATAATTTCCTTTATTGCATACTCATAAAGGTTAGTTAGTCGCCAATGGTATTAAATGGTATTATATATTTCAGCCAATCGGATATGGAAGATGGCACTGAAGAAGTATACTGCCGTCTACCTCCTGAACCGAGATTTGGTAACGTAGAATACAAGCTGCAATTGGTCAATCCGTGTGAGAGAAGATTTCAGCATTTGGTTACGCAGGTATGTGTTTTGTTTTAACTAATTTGATTCACAAATCATATTACATGAGTTATGTTATGTCAACAGACATAATATTAGATTTAAGATCATTAGTTTGAAACCCTAACACCTTCCATAATAACAATAAAGTATAATGATTAATGTAACATTAGAACAATGACAATAACAGTTAAATTTAATAGTGTTCGCCTTTGTATTGTTTTAGTATATAAGCTGAATCAAAATAAACAAGATCAATGAACGTCACCATCTCGTCTTTATTTAATAACACCTTCAACTGCTGGTACAAAAGAACAGACATATTATTTACGTTAAATTAATATCCTATAGATAAAATACGCTTGGACATAACCAATGTCATTTTATATCTACCCGCAGGCATATAATAGGATGACAATGCCAGTATACAGCAGCTATTCTTCTACATCATAGTAGATTTATTATATATTATTATGACATTAGTATGTAAGTATACAGCAGCTAAACCAAATTGATTGTGATAATTTATTTCATTTATATTTGTATTCTGACGAGTAAAAGCGCTCTATTGGAGCCCATTTACTAAATAAAAAAAAACATAAATTCTTTATATAAAAGTATAAAAATTAGTTTGTTTGCAAAAGCAGTATATTTTTGATCTCGGTAGGGATAGCGGTTCGTATGGTCAAGTTAATTATAACACATATGTATTTACTAATAAAGTATAAAGAACGCACACAGCTGCAGTTCTTATTAATTTCAGCAACTTACAAAGTACTGTTTATTGCTTAATAATTATGTACATATTGTGGTCGTTATTGAGAGTGGAGTTAAACCAACTAAAGTCAAGTAATTTCGACGTTATAAGAAGTTTGACGTTAAATGGAGAGAAAATATATTATAGTTATAGAAAATAAAGTATAAAGAACGCACACAGCTGCAGTTCTTATTAATTTCAGCAACTTACAAAGTACTGCATTGTTGACGTTATATAGAGTGAGTGTGTTGTTAAATAGAGTGTACACTATATATTGAAATAATTGTTTTATTAGTTGGCATGGCGTGTACGCAGCGGTGCTGGTAGAGCGGTGTACGTGGTAGGTGTGCGTGATTGCGGCGGTGTGCGCGGACTCAGTGCTGGTGGGATGAGGGGCTCACTGCGCACGCTGCAGCGGATGTGCGCCGCTCTGGCAGCCTCCCTCGAACACGTGTGCGTGCGTCGAGTCGCCGCTGCTAGAGCTGTGGCCGAAGTTTATATACGGAAGGTATATATGAATAGACCAATCACAAGCTTTTGACATTGTTAATGTGATTTTTCACCAATGATAGTAATCCATTGCAACTGTCTACTGTCACCTAGCTGTCATTACGTTCTGTTACACGCATTTATAAGAAATCGTTTCAATCGTTACTTATTAAAATATAAGTATATGCAACATATTACTATTTAATTTTGATTACTGTCTAATGGTTGCCATAATTATTACTGCATAAAATGGTAAACGGATCTTGATGATTTTGCAGTTAGCCGATACCCAGCAGAACACCGAGCTGAGGATAGCTGTGATGGGAGCGAATGAAGCGGGCAAGTCTACTTTAATAGGAGTATTGACACAAGGTGAGAAGGTATGGAGTAGACGGTACGGTCTACTCCATAGTGTTCTTTTCTGTTAATTCAAATTCAAATATCTTTATTGCATGTCACAATTTAATTTAGATGTCATGCAGATTAGTGTCAATGTGACACCCGGTCAGGGCACAGCAATATAATTATACAATAAAAATAATAAACTAAACTTCATTTACTGTTTCGAATCATTGAGATATTCGTCAATTGAATAAAAACATTTTAAAATCAAATATGTTTTTAATTTATTTTTAAATTGTGTTAGGCTTTCATCACGTTTAATCACTCTTGGCACAATATTATTAAAAATCTTTATTGACATGTTGTATGGACCCGACTTCACCATATGTAATTTGCTTGAAACCTCCGCCAAAAAATTATAGGGCTTCAAATTTTTGGGTCTCGAGTACTCATGAAACAAGTGGATGTACTTCCTAACAAAAATGCATGAATCTATATATATATATATAAAAATCATTGGCACTTTTCGTTGTAATTTTATAACTCAAGAACGGGCTCACCTATCCAAACCAAATGTTTAGACTGTTCGGACTATTTAGTAGATGGTTTATGTGAAGTTTGCACAAAATCGGTAGAGCGGTTCTTCATTTATCACATTTTTTGTAACAAATTAATTCAATAAATGGCGGATTGTGCTGTCAAATTGAAACTATTTTCAGTGTTGACAGTAATTGAAACTTTTTATGTCATTCATGCTGTTTGATGCATGAATTTGATGTTCCAATTAATTTTTTTTAATATTTCACTTTATACGTAGCGAAGCACGTACCGGGCCGCTAGTTTAAAATATAAATAGACACCAGCGTTAATATTTTATATTCAACAAAGTATGGCCTACAACTTTCTCTCGGACCTATATTTGCCAGTATCCTTATACATATTTTTTGCGTCCTAAACACCTTCACTGCGTCGGTGCTATTTCCCCATAAGATAATGCCGTATTGATTCCACGCATGGGCATACGCCATTCTTAATTTCAACTGTAACATTGTTTTCGCTGTATCGAGTTGTGTGATGTCCAATCTTCATGATGGTAGGGTAGTTTTCAAGTTGAATTTCTTTTAATAGTATATACAAATTTCAGGTGAACTGGACAACGGTCGTGGGAGCGCCCGTTTAAATATGTTCAGGCATCTGCACGAAGTTAAGTCTGGGAATACTTCATCACTGTCTCATGAAATATTAGGTTTTGATTCGCAGGTAGGTTAACATTTCAGAAATTGCTTGCTGGAAGGGTTTATAAGAAATAAAGATGTTTACATATTGTGATGTGTGCGGGAAAGAGCCGGTATCGTGGCGCTATTTGGTTTGTTTTTCAGTTAAAAAACACTTTTTCGTTTTGGGTACGTGCTTTTATTCTTCGTTGACGTAACATAACAGATATCAAAAATGTGACAATTATAGTCTTTATAAAAAGTAAAAAAACATGAAAATAGTTCGTAACACATATAATATGCTGAAAATAAAAATTCAGAAATTCAGATATTCCATTGTATGCAGTAATAATTATGGCAACTATTAGTCAGTAATCAAAATAAAAGAGTAATATGTTGCACATACTTTTAGAGATACGTAAGTGTAATAATATTGCTGATTAAAATGGCTTAAAAATATAATTATCACAATGCATTGTGGCAATCAAAAGATCAGAAGAGAAACAAGAAAGATGACACTGACAGACTTTGGAGTCCATGGCTACATAGTAAGTCGGTATTGACAAGGTGCCGATCTATCGCCTTGTCAAGGTTGTCCAAGGTCCAATGATGATACAATTTCTAAGGATTCATGGCTTTATATACTTTGAGCAAGACGCAATGACTAAACGTCAAAACCTCAAATCTTCTTAAATAAGCATTTTCGGCTTGTTGAATCAACCGCCACATACTTATAATTCAAATATCCAGTTTATTTATATATTAATAAGTAACGATTGAAACGATTTCTTATAAATGCATGTAACAGAATGTAATGACAGCTAAGTGACAGTAGACAGTTGCAATGGATTATTATCATTGGTCAGATATCACGTCAACAATGATTCAAGCGTGTGATTGGTCTATTTTGCGAATCTATGCTTGAAAGTAATTTCTCTCTCTCTCTCAGGGTAATGTAGTGAACTATGGTTGCTCCGAGTTGATGACAGCAGAACGTATCGGGGAGAAGAGTGACAAGATCGTCTGGTTCTTGGATCTGGCTGGTCATCACAAGTACCAGAGGACCACCGTACACGGGCTGACTGGCTACAGTCCACATTATGCGATGCTACTGGTGAGATGTACTGATGGTGTTGGTGTAGTCCGAACTAACATTACAATTCCTATTTACTTTTACTAATTGGACTCCAATAGAGCGCTTTTACTTGTCAATACAAATATAAATATAAATGAAATAAATTTATTAATTATCAATTTGATTTAGCTGCTGTATACTGGCATTGTCCACTTATATACTAATGTCATAATAATCCCTACTAATATTATAAATGTGAATGTGAGTTTCTTTGTTACGTTTTCACGCAACAACTACTTAACCGATAATCATGAAACTTTATACACATATTTTTGGAGGTACTAGAACCAACATAGGATACTTTTTATTAAAAAAATAATTGATTTTTTACTATAGTTTCCAACTGACTATAGTTTCACGTGGCATCATCAGGATACGTGAAGTGGCGAAACGCGTCGAGACAAGTTATTGAATGTTGTAGCTGGAATTATAAGCAAAATATTTTTAAGTAATTTCCTTTAATATGGATTTCCGCAAAGTAACACCTGAAACAACCAATTATAGTCATAATGTAATTTTGTAGGTAGGTGAATAAATAAACTCACATGACTTCTGCATTCGTTCCAGATCTCGGCCACTGCTGGAATCAACCGCATGACAGAGGAACACATCGGGCTGCTGCTAGCTCTGGACATGCCGTTCTTCATCGTCATCACGAAGATGGACTTGGCGCAGAATCTAGATAATTTATTAAGGAATTTGACTGACATACTCGAGATGGGCTCCAAGAAGAAGGTAAGGGTTTGGTGTGCGATCACACCTGGATCTGGAAGTCTAGGTGTCTTCCACTATGCTTGTGATCATAGACATTCGTAAATTATAAGTTACTAGCTGTTGCACGCGGCTTCGCTCGCATTTAAGTCGTTAAATAAGTATCAGAGATCATTTCAATAGAAATGAATCAATATGATAACTAAGTATATTTTCTTGCTTGGCTGGGATTATCAATTTTTTAAAATTACTACATACAATGATGTTTCCTGACCTCACAAAATTTAAATATTTTTATACTGCGTATAATATAAAAATGACACACGAAAATAAATATAAATATATTATAAATAAATTCCAAACAGCTAAAACTATAGTCAATTGGTAACTATAGTAAAAAAGAAATTATCTTTTTTAAATATAAAGTATCCTATATTACTTGTAGTACCTCCAAAAATATGTGTACAGAGTTTCATGATTATCGGTTAAGTAGTTGTTGAGTGAAAACGTAACAAACAAACTCACATTCACATTTAAATTAAATTAATATCCTAAGGTTAGAACTAAGTTAACATTTTGATTTGCAGCGCCCCCTGTTGATTAAAAACGTAACCGAAGCTAGGAATTATTGTCTCGCAGTTGACGGAGCGGAGAAGGATGTCAATTCTGATGACTATCAGTGAGTGTTTGTTGCTATGCGACCTTTGAAGGGGAAATGGAGCAAGGAGTTGATAGTAGCTCATGTCGCAGGTCGGTGGCGGTGTTCCCTGTCTCCTCGGTGAGTGCTGCTGGCCTGGATACACTGCAGGCAGCCCTCCTGGCACTCCCGACGCCTTATTCGATTCCAATGCACGCACAACATAATATATACAATCAGGTATGGAATATAGTGATACCTCGACATATGAGCTTAACCCATTACTTCCCACTGTCCTATTTTTAAGACACTATATTCAAATATTTTTTTTAACCTATTAAGAGTTTTATTTTTTATTGTTTCTGTTGAGAAAAATATTTACATAATTTTAACATAATTGTTTCAAATTGTTGCCTCAAAAAAAGCATTAATTTCCAATTTTATATACCATAAAAGAAGACAGTAACCAACTTCAAAATACATAAAACTGATTCTTAGACTTCTACCAAATATATGTGATACTAGCAGTTGCCCGCGACTACGTCTGCGTAATAATGAAGATATAGAGTACTTTGAAGTTTAATGATGTTTCATATTTCAGTCAACAGAAAATGCCTTCCACACCCCTGTTTCAAAATCTACTAACTGCCTCTCCGTCAAATTTCTAGTTTGTAGCAAAAAAATTATACAAACCTGCGAGAGCCCTTACAACTCCTTAATCTGGCCTTGTTGCGAAATCCGTTCTTTGCAGACGTCAACTAACTATAAATTACCTCCCTGTCAAATTTCATCTTTGTATGTCAAGCGGATTTCGAGAGAACTTTCGCTTTTATTTTCATTGAATTAGATATGAATTACAATGTGAACTTAAAATAAAACGTAATATATCTTAAAAAACAATTGAAAAACTGACAGCACATTTGACCGCCAAAATTAGGTATAGACATCGAATTGTGTGAACTTAAAATGTAATATTTCTTTAAAAAACAATTGAAAATATTCTATAGCCTATGTTCATCAGGGATTTTTTACGATTCTAATGGTAGAAGAATTTTTCAAATCGGTCCAGTAGTTTCAGAGCCTATTCAATACATACAAACAATCAAATGTTTCCTCTTTATGTAATAGTATAGATTATAATATGCACTTACATTGTAACATGATTACCTTATTATCAAACATTACTAATAATAATAATGATTAGAGAATGCGTGTAACTTTTTCTTTTATTTTGAAGTTTCGCCACCAAAAAAGTTTGAGAACCGCTGCCTTACTCTATATACGTGTTTCAGGAGTCGTGCGAGTTTCAGATAGACGAGATTTTTCATGTGGAAGAAGCGGCCGGTCCCGTGGTGGGGGGGCTGTTGGCATGCGGCCAGCTGCAAGAGGGGGATCGTTTATTAATTGGTGAGAAATTACATTAATTAATCCCTACTAATATTATAAATGTGAATGTGAGTTTGTTTGTTACGTTTTCACGCAACAACTACTTAACCGATCATCATGGAACTTTGTACACATATTTTTGGAGGTACTACAAGTAACATAGGATACTTTTTATTTTTCACTATAGTTTCCAATTGACTATAGTTTCAGTTGTTTGGAATTTTTATATATGCAGTATAAAACTATTTGAATTTTTGAGGTTAGGAAACATCATTGTATGTAGTAATTTTTAAAAATTGATAATCCCAGCCAAGCAAGAAAATATAGTTATCATATTGATTCATTTCTATTGAAATGATCTCTGATACTTATTTAATGACTTAAATGCAAGCGAAGCCGCGGGTATAAGCTAGTTAGTAAATAAAGCAAATTAATTAATACTCATTTGTGCTGAAAATTTCAGGCCCACTGGAGAGTGGTGACTTTGAGCAGATCTCTGTGAGCACCATTTACAGGAATAGGGTGAACTGCGGCTACGTCAGGGCCGGTCAGTCCGCGAGCTTGGGACTCAGTCGGTATGTCACCGGGCTCAGGAACGGGATGGTGCTGTTGGCTATACCTGATGGTGAGTTCCACCAGAGACAAGTGTTCATTTATTTGGTTATTGTTAGTAACATAGGTCTTAACCTTTAACTACTGAGGTTTTTTGAAACACTCTAATTAGTTAATTCGTTGATTTTTTTTAAAATTATTTTATTTATTCTTGCTGATTTTTGATTTCTAAACTTTGAAATGATAGTTAATTATATACAAATAAATTATATAAAAAATTAATTTATTCTATTTAAATACATTTCAGTTTCAGATATTGTTTTTTAGTTTTATATACATAGATACTAGCTTTTACCCGCGGCTTCGCTCGCATTTGAGTCAATAAATAAATATCAGAGATCATTTCAATTGAAATGAATCAATATGATTCCAAACAGCTGAAACTATAGTCAGTTGGAAGCTATAGTATATTTAATAAAAAGTATTCTATGTTACTTGTAGTACCTCCAAAAATATGTGTACAAAGTTTCATGATGATCGGTTAAGTAGTTGTTGCGTGAGAACGTAACAAACAAACTCACATTCACATTTATAATATTAGTAGGGATAATAATGATAATGAAACGTGCGCAGGTTATAAAAGCATGAACTATGTGAAGCCGACGTTCGGTGAATGCAGCGGTGGTTGCAAGTTGCAGAACAACAGAAGCCCCAAGAAGGAAGTCAGGAATAAGAAGCAGAGAAAGGTCAGGAATAACTGGAAGGATGTCGAGAAGAGCTCGGATGAAGAGAAAGGTAAGTTTCATAGTATTTGATTAGTGACATAGTCGCGTTTCGGGATCAGCTTGGAAGTAGCCGGGTAGTCCTGTAATTAGGACAATAGTGGAGTCGACATCTGTCTGTGGTAACAGTTGTTTATGCTCATGGACCGCACTCTAGCTTAACATCGGGCGGAGTGTGGTCGTATGCTAGGCCAGCGGTTCTCAAACTTTTTTGGCGAAGGATAAAGCCTTAATATAATTATAAAAAACTGATTTATATGTATTTATGAATAATAAATAAATAAATTCTTTATTGCAAAAAAAACAGTAATATTTTTTTATACATAGGCGATAATCATATTGCAATGTAACATTTAGTTGGAATATTTAGATGTAACCTTATAATCTCCCTTTGGTAGGTATTTTTTGCAGTATTTTAGCCCTAGGGTTCCGCGGAACACACTTTGAGTATGACTGCTCTAAATATATATATTTCAGAAGTGAAATGTGACAGCGAACGTTACTGCAGCTGCAAAGAGGTGATCATGCTGGAAGACCCCAATGACCCGAGGGGCTGTCTCTTCTTTCAGGCAAGTGTCACTTTTAAACATATATATATATGTTATATATTTGCCTGATTTTATGTAAATATGATTTGATGAGTGGGCAACTTGTGGTCCCAGATGGAGGCATTGTAGAGTCTAATGATGAGCAAGTAGCTTGCCATCTGTTCAATCGTCTTTGTCCATTTTAACTTTTTTGTACCATCCCCCACCTTAGTCTTTCTAAAAATCTTTACGTGTCTCTTGTAACCAAACACCCAGTTGATATTATATAGTTTTAGTAATTGGGCTCGAAATTATACCTAATAGTTATTTACAAATCCCGCAATTATTTAAGAATTTGCTTTTTTCGTTATATTTGACACCGAAATCTAGTATTGCATTTAAATGGCCTGGAGCGAAAGGATTAAACTCTTGTCGAGTCCATTTTCGAATTGCCCCACTTTAGGAAACACTGTTTCAGTGGCTATGCTAATAAAATGTAAATGCGTGATCTGTTTTCAGGCGACAGTTCGTGTGTTAAGACACTCGACCGCGATATACCCTGGGTTCCAAGCCACAGTGCACATTGGCAATGTCAGGCAAACAGCAGTCATTGAGGTTAGTCGGACGGAAAGTATAATAGTTTGATCAGCTGATCGTTACTCGAGTGTAAATTCTGTGCTATTTGAATTTTATTTTTAATTGTTTCTGGATTTTTTGTCGGTTGTCGACGCTCGCCTTGATTGCTACATCTCCGAAAGCAGACATCTTTGGGTGGGTCGTATGAAGGACAAATTTTGTTCAGGAACATGAATTCTTTCAGGATCTTAAACTTTATCTAATTTAGCTTTAAAGTAAAGTTGTAAATAGTAGATCATTTTTAATTATTTTTTAACGTATAAATGCGTGTAACAGAACGTAATGACAGCTAAGTGACAGTAGACAGTTGCAATGGATTATTATCATTGGTCAGACATCACGTCGACAATGGTTCAAGCTTGTGATTGGTCTATTTTGTGAATTTATACTCGAGCGTAGTTTATAAATACGACCCCGAGGGTGGTGTATGTACAGGATGTCCCGTAAGTCAAGGACCAAGGAAATAATTGCTGAAGAAAAACTTATTAATTAGGTAGATACATGTTTTCTTAACACCCTCAAACAATAAAAAGTACAGAAAATTACAATAATAATAATAATTTTTGTATGCGCAAGAAAAATTTAAAAAAATCATATCTCAAAAACTACTTGGCCTAGACCTAGGACAATAAAATTTAGTGTTTCGGATAGGAAATTACCAGTATTTCCTTGGTCCTTGACTTACGGGTCATTCTGTATAGTGCTGTCACCAATTCTTCTTTCTTCCACAGGGCATCATGTCGAGTAACAATCTTCTGCGTGCTGGGGAGAGTGCGAGTGTGGTGTTCAGATTCGTCCGGCAGCCAGAGTACTTGAGGTCCGGAAGGAAAATGCTGTTCCGGGACGGATTGGAGACACACGGGGTGGGGAGGATCACTCAGGTGTTCCCCTACGTGCCTTGATTGGCTAAACGTTGGAGTGTGAAGGCTAAATTGTTCTACAAGATACATTCAGAACCCATACAGATATTATGTAAAGAAAACCTTAAAAGCTTGATCTTGAAAACTAGTAGTAGCTATTTTTTAAATTAAAACATAAAGCTTTAGGAAGGCGCTTAGAGTCTGTTAAATTTTGTATCTACTTATTAATAGTGTCTTATCTGCTTTTTAAAACTACTCTTTGACATTTGACATCTATTCTGTAATATATTTAGCTCTGTGGTCCCTCGAGCTCTGTTCCAAATTCGAATTGCGTTTCTAGTTTTGTCTCTTTCGTTTATATAGTGAGTGAAAGAGACAGAAGATAGAACGGTTTAAATTTGGAACGTATAGTTTTAAGTAGTACTCGTGTACAGATTTTATTTTAATAATAAATTTAATCGTAAAGTCACTAATTGTTAATATTTGTCTTAAAATGCTTTTTTTTGTTTTTTAATAAATACATTTGTTTTTGATGATTTTTGTTTCATTTCCTTTGTTTTTTTTTCATTACACAACCTTTAGATGTCTAATGAAGATAATTGTACTAATGTCGAGTATTCGGGTGAAAACTCAATCAGAAACTTAAAATTGTAATCTCACATCTCAAAAAGAAAACGTTAATTTTTTTTTTTGGAACGTACCTATTGAGATAAAATTTGCACGTCATGTTTATAATATTAGATATTATTAATGTTATAAAAGACAAGAAATATATCTTTTTAAAAAATCACCTACATTGCCTCCGAAAGCCTTCACCACAAACTGGTAATAACAGATTTTACTCTACTTACGTCTAACAGAAAATAAAACGAACGATTCAAAAATTAAAAAATATATATATTTCATTATATTATAATTACATAAAACAATGTCCATGATTAATAACATATTATTGTCACAAAAAAAAAACGCGACTGACCACCGAAGCGTATCCAGATTGAAATTGATCCTACGCCAGTAATTCTCAAACTTTTTTTGTTGCTTTAACGATTTCAAAATTTGGCGGTGCACAAACAAAAAAATAAGTTTCAAATTTTTAAAATCATTATTTAATAATATTATCTAAAATTTTGCGGCACACTTTTAGAACACAACAGTAGTTGAGAATCACTGGACTACAGCGTACGACTCCCTCTTTTATGTTTATAACAAATATATAAATCAATCCAGCATCGGAAATACGCAACAGGTGGCAAATATATCTTTTCATTATTGTATTTGTATCGAACATAAAAAACAATAAATGGTAGATTATAAGGCACGCCTAATAACTAACTTATCAATTAAGGCCCGCATTCAAAAACGATGCTGGAGCTTGTCTTTACTCGAGTGCAGAATCTGCACTTAACACTAGAAATACCAAACCAGTCAAAATGACCGGCCTTGCAAGATCAAATTAAAATTCCTACTGCATATAACATTTTCTTTAATTCTTCTAATCTTCTTTAATTTATAACAGAAGAATTAGTTTTATATACTTAACAAATATGTACTTTCTTGGTTTTGCTAGAAATAGGTATATTTAAGCTGGTAAATCTAGTGTTAAGTATGTTTCACTAAAATCCTCTCACACTCAAGCGTAGTTTATGAAAACGCACCTAAAGCCGCGTCTCCTGCTCCTCTGTCTTCCAAACATTAGACAAAAACATCGAAACATTGGGGCGTGGCCGTATACATTTTTGTATTCATAGACAATGTTTTTTGTTTTCCGTGGTCGACGGAAAACAAAAACATTGTGTAGGCCACGCCCCAATGTTTGATGTTTTTGTCTAATGTTTGGAAGACAGAGGAGCGGAAGACGTGGCTTAACAGTTATCGCGACTTACATAGTTCTACATTTACGGCGATGTAACCACAAAAAGACTCCATTACTCTTCTATCTGGTTACAACCACCTATGCTAAACTGAAATCAAGCAACAATTTTGTTAATTTTTAATTCTTGTGAATTATGTATTATTGAGAATTATGTATTATTGTGAATTATGTATTATTGTGAATTATGTATTATTGAGAATTATGTATTATTGTGAATTATGTATTATTGTGAATTATGTATTATTGTGAATTATGTATTATTGAGAATTATGTATTATTGAGAATTGTGAATTATGTATTATTGTGAATTATGTATTATTGAGAATTATGTATTATTGTGAATTATGTATTATTGTGAATTATGTATTATTGAGAATTATGTATTATTGTGAATTATGTATTATTGAGAATTATGTGACTTATGAATTGTTATTTGCTTTTTTCTGAACAAAAATTCAGTTTTTTTTTGTACAGGCTACGATTGGCGAGTTTCTTGTGATCTTCTTCTCGTCGTACGCCTTTCCGAAGCCATTATAGATTCTAACGATAAGCAAGCGCACGCCTTTAGTGCCTATGCTGATAAAAGATTTTCATTTCATTGACAACACAGAACCTCTTTGCAGACATGACATCTGCAAATGGATACAGATTGGACTTTGGGCTGGAAGAAACAATCATTAGAAAGGGATAGCTATATTCAACAACAGCAGCTTCAAGCAGTCTATACTGACAGCTTCAAGCAGTCGATACTGACAGATTCAAGCAGTATTTAGAGAAACTGATGTGAAATAATAAAGTAGATTAAAATGGATTAAGAATATAATTATCACAATGCATTGTGGCAATAAAAAGATGACACTGACAGACTAAACGTCAAAACCTCAAATCTTCTTAAATAAGTATTTTCGGCTTGTTGAATCAACCGCCACAAGTATATACTGACAGCTTCAAGCAGTTTAATCTGACAGCTTCCAGCAGCTTAATCTGACCACTCAAGCAGTCCGTGTAGGGTCAGCCTGAAGCATAAGAGTAACGTACAACAGTCGTGGCAGTGACCAAAAGAAACTTTTAAAACATTACACTAAAATAATAATAATAAACCACTTAGTCCAATCATTTATACAATTCATTCAAACTGCAACAAATTGCTATTTCTATACTATTTCTATGCTAAAATTTCTATTATTTCCTTAACTTTTAGCTTTGACAATTCATAATAGCATTTTTAACCCGTTGACATACAATCAAAACGCCCCCATCTATACACGGCCGAAACAAATCCAACAATATACCGCCTAAGACAGCCATTCTCAAAGTGGTATTCAGCGGAACCCTAGGGCTAAAATACTACAAAAAATACCTACCAAAGGGAGGATTATAAGGTTACATCTAAATATTCCAACTAAATATTACATTGCAATATGATTATTCATAAATACATATAAATCAGTTTTTTATAATTATATTAAGGCTTTTTCCTTCGCCAAAAAAGTTTGAGAACCGCTGGCCTAAGAGATTTCACATCTCGGTCTTACAGACGTGATCGCACATCAAGGGGTTAACTAAACAAATAAAATAATAAAAAAATGAAGAAATAAGCCACCAAATTGCCCAAACCCACCAGTCTCCTAGTCATCTTCTTCATCAGTGTTCTCCGCACTGCTGTCTCCTTCGATGCAGACCTTGATTTCGCACACCGCATTGTCATTAACCTCAAAATGTCCCTCACCCAATTTAAAGACATGATGCTTAAACAGAATCTTATTGCTAAACTTCTCACCACAAACGCACATCTGATGACGGACTGCGATCACCAGCTTCTTCTCCGAGTGCACCTCATCCAGGTGCGACTTCAGCTCCGACTTATCCCGACATATCTGTCTGCACAAGACGCATATCAGCAGCATCCCATACAAATTAAGGCCCCGAGGTACAAAATTAACTTTATATGACCATTTCGGTGGTATATTTCCATCCACATAATACAGCTTCAGGTTCTTCACTTGCACTCTGCCGTTGCTCCGACAGCTCTTCAGATGATTTTTAAAATGCACCCGCTTCGGCGATTGATACTTACAGACCTCGCATTGTAAATAACGAGGATGCTTCTCGATGTGCATGTACATTTCTTTACGGTTCGGAAACTTGAGAAAGCAAAAAGGACATGTGGAGACACTTTTAAGGCCGCGGGTCTCGAAGTGATGCCACAAGGAGCCCTTCGCAATTAAAATGTTACAATGCGGACACAGAGACTCGACGGGGCGCTCGTAAAACTGTTTGTGTAAATTCTGCAAGTGGACCACGAGGAGGGCTTTACTGTAAAAGATGTAGCGGCACACGTTGCAGATGAAGATTTCACGTTCGACACGTTCCGAATCTTCCGAGCTGAAGAGATGTGATACTTTGACGTGTGATATTAGTTCTTCTTTAGTTGTGAAGTCTTCAGCACATGCCTGAAATATATATTATTTTGTATAATTTTACAAATAATATGTCCCACTAACAAACACTGGATTACTTTTAAAAGCTCAAACAGTCACAAACAGGCATGGAACCCATCTACATAACGGACTAAATTACTTTTAAGCTAATGAGCCATAGTATTATGAAATCTTATGTTATTGCTTAAAATTTTTATATTATCTGCTAACATATAGGCTAGGGTTTAGCATCCGTGTTACATGAATTTTGTACTGCATTGTTTTCTAATAAAAGTGATTATATACCAAATAAACAACATTTTCACTTCGAAAATTTGAAAATTTATTGCTAAAACTTTTAAAATTACGAATAATGAACAAAAATATCACGATTTCATAGTATTGGTTATTGAATACAATTTATTAAGTGACAAGTTTATGAATTTTCTTTTAAAGATTGTGTAAAATAGTGAAATTATGTGAAAAATTAGTTTATTACAGTGTTTTATATCTAAATAGTGGTATAAAACTAGGTAAAACATAAAGCAAAATGAATGGTATTTTCAAGTTTTAGAAGTGGTAATGATGTTTATTTGGGTTTTTTTTTATTTATTTACTTTTAGTAATTGTGCTCCAATAGAGCGCTTTAACTCGTCAATACGAATACAAATATAAATGAAATAAATTATCACAAACAATTTCATTTAGCTGCTGTATACTGGCATTGTCCACTTACATACTAATGTCATAATAATATATAATAAATCTACTATGACGTAGAAGAATAGCTGCTGTATAGGGGCATTGTCATCCTATTATATGCCTAAGGGTAAACATAAAATGACATTGGTTATGTCCAAGTTTTACTATCAGTAAGATATTCATCTAACATGTAACATGATTTTTGAATAAGTTTGCTTTTTATGATTTTCTTGGTATAAAACCACTTGTATTAGAAATTAATGCAGTTCAAAATTCATATGATATGATGTTAAAACCCAGCCATATTTTTAATTTACTTTACACATATCCGAAAGTTTAAATAAAATACACTAAAAACTATTATTTCTTAATTAAGTAATAGTAAGTAATAAAGTTTTAGCAATAAATTTTAAAGTTCTAGAAGTGGTAATGATGTTTATTTGATATAAAACCACTTGTATTAGAAATTAATGCAGTTCAAAATTCATGTAACATGGATGCTAAACCCTAGCCTTGTGACCACCTGTATAGTCTGTTTTTGGGAATATTGGCAGATGGAAAGTGAATGACATGTTGTGGCAAGTCGTTCCACTCATTTACTGCGGTTCCTAATTATGTTATGGTCGCGACGTTCTAACATACAAGTGCTGTATAATTTTGAAGGCAATTTGTTAGTTTGAGAAGCAAATTATATATACTTACTAGACACATGGTACTGTTACTAGGCAATCCGTTCAGAATTAAAGTTGGCTTGTGAAATATCTGCTTGTGAATCTCCACTTCGGTTTCGCTGTCGTACGGATCTGGACCATGGTCGCAGACGTTACAATAATATTTCTTGGGCACGTATTTCTTTGTATCCAGTTTTACTATAGAATTAGACGAGCCAAAAGGCGTGTGAAACATATTTTTCGAATAATAAAGCGACATTTTCGATGTATTTTCGTATTTTTTTACGAGAAAAATAAAGCGCAGACGCTCTAAATTCGAGCTGTCAATTGTTTTTTTTTTAATTTTGCCAAGACGTTGATTTTGAATTTTTTTCAAAGCAAAGAGAGTTGCTTATACAGCTTAGTTTTCTGTAATGTTTAAATTTTTTAACAAACATTAATAAATTTAAGAAAGGTGAAGGATTGTTTACGTGTGAATTAAAATTGTATAATTTCTTATTGAATACTCGACATTGACAGAATTGTCTTTAATAGATATGAGGCCATTAATAAATAAAGAAAAAAAATAAAATAAGGCTTTCAAGTAACTGGGTACCGTCTGGAACATGAACTGCCAAAGTTACATCTATATATATATATAGCCTATCTTATTAATCTTTCATAATTGATGATAATTTTACTAATAACTAGCTGTTGCCAGCGACTTCGTTCGCGTAGTAATGAAGATATAAATTACTATGAAGTTTAAATTTTAACATGAAAAAGCAGTTATTGTGACATAACTGTAATAGTTAGAAATATGGTATCGCAGACTTTTTTGTAGATATTGATGTCCTCTATAAAACTGTAGTACATCACTTTGCTCTATTGTCAGTAATTTCCGCAGCGTACGCAATATAATGATTATTTTTCACACTTTGGGTTACATTATTGAAGTTTTCATACGGATCCCTAACGTTTTTGAAAATATTCTATAGCCTATGTTCATCAGGGATAATGTAGGATTGTAATGGTAAAAGAATTTTCAAATCGGTCCAGTAATTTCGGAGCCTATTCAATGCATTCAAACAATCAAATGTTTCCTCTTTATTATATTAATATAGATAAAACAAATATGGTAGTTCCCAAACTTTTTCAGTTAATACGCATTAGGGCACCAAGTTGTCATTATTACATGAAGAAATCTGTTATGTGTGTGGTGTTATAGTTAGAATAATATATAATGTATAGTGTGATTTATTAGTATTTGTCTACTGATTGTTTGTTAAGTTTCTTTAATAACTCATTAATATTAGGTTTCACTGTTGTTTGCCATTAGCTATAAGTCATTAACGAAGTGGACTTTACAACTCATTAACAAAGAAGGTATATACACACAAGATTCAATAGAGAGATTCGATACACAACTCTTGAGCAGAGAACGCTGTTAGTTTTAAGCAATAAATAAATCTTCATAGAAAAAAGGAAGTTTTGCTCCTGCCTTCTAACAAATGGAAGCGGTGTTCTAAAACATAGATTCTCAAACTAAAGTTCGCGGGAAAATATAGGCAGTCCCAAAATATAGTAATAGAACAATCCTTTATTCATATTAGTAACGCTTTTCATTCTAATTAGAACAAATGATACTGTATTAAGTAGTTCCACTACTCGCTACTAGGAATCTCTGACAATAGGGTATATGCATGATTTTTTTTATGATCCTAAACGATAGCTTTTATTGTTATATATCTATATAAAAAAGCCCGGCATCGAAAAAAACGTATATTTTGTAAAATAATGAAGATCGAAATTATTAAACAATTGTAGTGCATTTAAACGCCACTCCACTTTGGCGCGCTCTGTGACGTCATAGTGCTCATAGTGTCAAAGTTGATAATACGATTTCTATTGACAATATGGACGGATAATCTCAGTTTTCTCTTGTTGTTTTGTACTGGCATTGAATTAATATTTTGTATCACCATCATTAAACCATGAAGCAACGCAGATAAGTATTGTCTTATGCAGAAATGTGATAATACGACAAAGAATGCACCTGACAAAGTGTTTTTTTCTTATTCCGAGAAATAAGGACGTAAGAAAATTATCGGATTGCACCTTTACAAAACCACTATCAGTCATTTTCTCAAACAAAACAAAACTCCGAAAATCACAAAACAAAAACAAATCGCAGGCAAACTTCAAACAAGCATACGTCGGTTGTTAAGTACCAACTTGGTATGGGTGCGTTCCCATTTGTTTTGCTGCCGCAAACAATTTTATTTAAAAAATCATTTTTGGCTTTTCGCTGTCATCTGACATAATAAACACTAATCGTTTCAATTAATATGGTAAACGTAATATAAAACATCACGTCATTAAAGCAAAAAAAAGTTAATAACGGTTTCGTGCCAAAGCGAGAAACTGATATTTGTGATCAAAATGAATGTATTCTTTGTTCTTGGCTGCTATTGGTCCAAGTTACTACAACACAATTACGTCACATCCGTTTTTCAAAATATATGCGGGAATTTTGTATTCTGCTATTTTATCAACTTCTTTACCCGGTCAAAACTAAATAATAATAAAAAATATTCATGTACACATAATTCTGATGCAATATAGTTTATAAAAATATATAGTTATCGCATAATAAAATTTTATGCATATACCCTATTGCCAATATTTATAAGTACCCGCATTTTTCAAAGACAGCCAAGAAGTGGGTCTAAAGATTGCAATTTTTTTGTTAGATGGGTTATTTATTAGTGTTTTTTTTTCCTACAAGCCAAAATACAAGAAATATTTTGATACTATCTTCAACTAACTAACTAACCAGTATTTCAATTTTCTTTTTCTTTCTCCCCTCTTCCTTACATCTATTTGGTTCTTGTTTTTTATTTGTATGTATTTTTGTAATTTTATTATCTATCCCTTTATCACCTTGAGCAAGCCGTCCTATCCTATAATTAAAATTCCATTTAGTTTATATAATAGTAGCCCTTTTTATATGTAGTTCTAATGTAATTTTGTAGGTAGATGAAATAAAATAATTATTACTGAATAAAAATACAGTTCAAACTACACTCGAGTTTCATCTTCACGAGTTTCTTGTGGTCTTCTTCTCGCCATACGCCTTCCCGAAGTCACGGTAGAGTCTAACGATGAGCAATCGCACGCCTTTAGTGCCTATGCTAATAAACAATTTTCATTTCATTTCATTTCATTCATCCCAGAATACCGATCTTACCCAAAAAAAAAAAGAACACAATAAAGGTAAAGTAAAAAATAAAAAAAACAACACCTCAATCTTTTATATAATAATAATAATAATTAATATAATATGTCCTAAATTTCATAAATGTAAAAACTTTGATTTATTTTATACATAATTTGCACGTTTGATAATCTGCCCGGCATATACTTGTTTCAGGGCTTCAGCCGCTTGTAGTTCGCTAGGTGACTGTTCAGATGCTGCGCGAGTTGATCAGCGCGGCCGAAGGAAGCCTGAAAAAAACCATTAATACAATATAATTGGTTGTTTCAGGCGTTACTTTGCGGATTATTTAAAATTATTTTGCTTATAATTCCCGCTACAACATTCAATAACTTGTCTCGACGCGTTTCGCCACTTCACGTGGCATCATCAGGATATATATATATATATTTATTACTAGCTTTTACCCGCGGCTTCGCTCGCATTTAAGTCATTAAATAAGTATCAGTAAGATCTAAAATAATAAAGTGGCACTTAACCACAAAAATGACACCTAACCTCAAAAATTCAAATAGTTTTATACTGCATATATAAAAATGACAGACGAAAATAAAAATAAATATAGAAAAATTCCAAACAGCTGAAACTATAGTAAAAATAAAAAGTATCCTAAGGTAAAAGGCCCAGTTATTGACACTGACCCAGTTTCTGACACTTTTCACTTTAATTTCAATTTAAAGAAAAATTGTTACTTATATAAGTTAATTCTTTTTTTCAAAAGTAAAATAATTTAATTAAGTACTGATTTTATAATAGCAATAGTTATAAACAAAACAACTTTATACAAAAAAAAAATATTTAAGGCCCTGAGTGACGGTCGAAGCGATTTTTCGGTTGTAGTCTAAGTTATTGACGTAAGAGTGTCCGTATATTGAATACGCGTTTTAACAGTCATGTAAGTATAAAAACATATATAATTATATATTGTATGATTAATAATAGCCTTTTCTTCGCTATAAAATATTAAAATATCATTAAAAACAATATTTTATTATTAAAATATGAGTGTCAATAACTAGGCTCAATTTTATTGGCATGTTGCAGTTATTGACAAATTAATTAATGTTGAATATTTTGTAGAGTAAATAAAATATCATTTATTGTTAAAAATTAATTTTAATACAAAAATATCAAGTGTGGACAAAATGTCACTTTTGTTAATTTTTGAAATAATTATTACGGCAATAATTTGTTTTTAATTGAATAATAATTTTCATTGATGATAAAATACTTTTATTATTATTAATATTATTTTATTTTTATTTTTTGGGATTCAAAAAAAAAGTAAGCTACGATGATAAAGCGTTAGAGCAAGCGATAAAAGAAGTAAAAGCTGGTCAACCTGTTAAACCTACGGCCTTGAAATTTAAAATTCCACGAACAACTTTATTGTGTAAAAGTCGTGGAGAATTTAAATTAATTTTAAATTGTGTTTATTTGAATATTTTTTTATATTTATACGTCATTTTAATTAATAGTGTTAAAAAATCAATGTTTTATTTATAATAAATAATAATTAATGATAAATTATTATTTATTATTACAAATTGGAACTTAATAGTACTTATGTAACCTAAAAAATAATTTTCAAATGAGTGTCAGAAACTAGGCCGATGTTAGTGTCAGAAACTACAACCGAATAAATTTTAAGTGTCAGAAACTGGGTCTCTAAACATTAATTTTTAAAATATTAATTTCTATTATTAATTTGGTTAAAAAATTATTTAACGCATATAATCTGTTCAAGAAATCGCCAACTTATTTTTAAAATAAAACATTATTGATTCACATTAAATTTTTTATAAGTTATCCTATGATAATCTTAGAATCACTCTTAAAGTGTCAGAAACTGGGCCCTTTACCTTACCTCCAAAAATATGTGTACAAAGTTTCATGATTAAGTAGTTGTTGCGTGAAAACGTAACAAACAAACTCACATTCACATTTATATTACTAAAAAGGGATAAATATATATTAATTCTATTATTGTGTTTATATTTATATATGTGTATTTATTTATTTTTATTTTTCTTGTTTATTATTATTATTATTTTTAATGTTATTCTTGATCTACATCTATTCCTACCAACTGGTAAATAATGCCCCAGATCAGCCATTCTCAGTGTGTTCCGCGGAACCCTAGGGCTAAAATACTGCAAAAAATACCTACCAAAGGGAGATTATAAGGTTACATCTAAATATTCCAACTAAATATTACATTGCAATATGATTATTCATAAATACATATTAAGGCTTTTTCCTCGCCAAAAAAGTTTGAGAAACGCTGCCCCAGATAATAGTCTATGTATCTTCTCTCCATTTAACGTTCACTCTTTTAAGTGTCGCTATACAGAGTGCATACTATATTTATTATAGTAATAGTAACCTTGCATACGACGCGGTAGAGCGTGCGCGCGTGGTTGTGCAGGTGTCTGGTGAGCGAGTGCGGGTGCGTGAAGCTCTTCCCGCACTGGTTGCAGACGTGCGCGGAGGTGGAGTGCGCAGACGCCATGTGCCGTCGCAGCTGGTCATAGCGGAGGAAGTTCGTGCCGCAGATGCTGCAGCGACCTGAAACAGATATATGTATGTCGTGACCACATACTCACATACTTTGTTCGCGTAATAAAATAGTTACAGTGACATAACTACAATAGATAGGCATATGTTATCGCGACTTTTTTTGTAGATATTGATATGTTCTTTAATATTGTTGAACATTTTTTTGTTCTATCAAGA
>JAPWLS010000445.1:0-18369 GCA_028551675.1 Tineola bisselliella
ATCGTCTTCTGGGCGAAGATATTTGAATTGTACATCGTCGCGGAGACGAAGTGAGGTCCGCAGTTCTGCATTGTGCTGTTATGAAAGAAAAAAAACATTTATTACATAAATAACCTTTATTTGAAATAAGATATTTAAACAGTACTATTAGCAAAATAATGTTGTGTGATAGTTAAGACATTATTTGGACCTTAAATATTTACAGATAAATCGTATTTTAATTCGTGGGACACATTATATTTATATAGACTGTGTAAGTAAAATAGATATTAAAAAGTAGGCCCGTAGTGTCCATAATTGTAGAGCGTACGAACGAGAAAGAACGGAATAAGCTTAATTAAGGCACAGACTGATAGCACTGTAATATTACACTGTTAACTAATTTACACTATTCTTAAAATGAAAGCACAAAGACTGTAACTGAAAAAGAATCTAATTAACACTTTTAAGAAATTTCGAACTTTGAAATTTGAACTTTTTTTTTAACTATAAAAAATTATATAATTCCTCTACTTCTTTTATTAAACAGCTTCAGATATCTAATGAAGACTATTTGCCCAAAAAAATCGTTAAAGTACAACAGCCTAGTTTATACGTAAGCCCTCATGTCACAAATATTACAAATTATTATTTTTTTCATAAAATTTCAGTTATAACGTTTCCAAACGTGTATAAGTTTTACTAAAACATATTATTAACATTATAATTTACCTTAGCACCTTCAACGAGTTGATAAAACACGTGGTAATTGGTCTCTCTGGGAGCCGGCCCAGTTATCCTTGCTCTCTCGAGTAGAAAATCCCTCAACACAGCCCCTCTGATCCCACCACGGTTATCGAGTCGAACCTCAACGAATTTGCCAAAGCGCGATGAGTTATCGTTGCGTACAGTTTTAGCGTTACCTAAATATTTTATAATGAAATATTAATAAATACACACACACAGAGGCTCGTACGTGTTAAATCAATACAATGTAACTTACGATACAGTGTTTTGATTTTATAATTTATCTAAGCTTACTTTATATTTTTAACTAAAAATTATATATTTCAAAATATTATTTTTTTATATGAAATTGCTTTTAGACGGCAGGACTGTGAGCTCACATTCTCTGGAACAATTCTCGTGTTAGAATCTCTTAGAAATTTTGTTCAGTGTATACATAACAAGCACACTTAGTATATCAGATAAAATACAAGAGTACACAATCCAATCTTTATCATATTAATTGAATTACGGGTTAATAATTAAAACCATTAAAATTGCTCACCAAAAGCCTCCAAGACAGTATTAGCTTCCAGAATTTGTTGTTCAGCCCACGACGCCTGCCCACCAGCTGCGCACAAGTATTGCAGAATCAACTTCGTAGTTTCCGTCTTACCGGCACCACTCTCGCCAGATATCACGACTGATTGGTTCTTGTCACCATTCTAGAAACAAGATGTAGGTTGTTTGGTTTAACCGATTTAAAAGACTTTACGGGTTCCGAATGAATGATTTATTATGGTTTTATAATTTATAATTGACCAAAGTATGATGATTAAAATAAAATAAAAATACATAGGCCCTTCTGTGAGTGAAATATGAGAAGAATAAATCACAAGAACATTCGCGATAATAGTCGTTAATGCTGAAAAATAAATTCGACTAGAAATAGAGATATATAAATTACCCTTAAAGAGCTGTATGCGGCTTCAGCCAAAGCAAATACGTGTGGCGATAGAGACCCGAGGCTTTTACCTCTGTAATGTTGCATGTGATCCTGAAATATTACAGACACAAATTAACCCTATCAAATAGAACTAAATATATTACTTCTAAACTAATTTAAAAGACTTTTGCGGCTTATTTACCATTATTTTAATCCTTATTTAAGCTTTATAAAGTGAGATCAAGTCTTGCCACAACTATGAAAGTTAAGACTAATAAAAAGATACTAAAATATTACGTTAATTAATGGTTAAACAAAACATTGGAAAAACAAAATAAATAATTGAAAAATAACAAAAGTGAATGTAAATCATTAATTTTCACTTAAAGAATAATCCTCTAACAATGGCCGCAACAAATCCGTACTAATAGATAGTATTATAATCATTGTTAATTTTACTCTCATTAATAAAGATGCTTATCAGAAGGCTTATCACAACGGCTCAAAGAAAAGCAATGACTTAAATTGTTATTCATTCATTCATTCAACACAATGATGAGTTTAAAATAAAACACTTTCTAATTATTACTTAAAACTTCGCCTGATATTAAGCTAGTGTAGTCCATGAGAGAACTACTAGTCCATAGGCAACAATAGCTTCCGTTCGTAAAATAAATTCTTAATTGCAAAAAAAAAATCACATAGGCGAGCTTAATGCCGTCGGCATTATCTGCCAGCTAACCTTTGTCGGTGTGAGCGGTGATATTTGGTGCAATGTGAAGAAAATAATAAAATATAAACAAAATATTCAAATCAAAATCAAAATATATATATAATCAAAATAATTGTCTGATATATCTATAGTTTGTTCATCAGCGAAGGGAATCTCAGCGACTCGTTAAGAAAAACTATCTAACGTATAAAATACATCAATATCTACATAAGACCTTATTGAAATACATCATTTCCGTATCGGAAATCGAAAATCAGATCTAGGGTTGACAAAAAATCAAATTGAAATTTTAAAAAAACACCTTAATACCTATTTACATTTTATTCGAAAGTATCAACCCTAGACAATAACACAATAGAAATAAAAATGGAAAACACAAAAGAAATAAATGTCAGAATACTTACCGTTGTATAGAATCCTAGTTCTTTGTAAGGATTCACAGCGACTAGAATCGATCCTGTATAAGTCTGTGTTGTTGGTTAGAGAAAAATACCTATTTATAATCTCATCATTATAGTATTATACTATCAATACTAAATAATAAATACATATATAATGTCCAGACTTCAAATTTAGTGCGGCGATTTCGGATTAAGTCGACTAAATGCCATTTGCAATTATACAGATGACAATCTTCAAATGGATACAGATTGGAGTTTGGACTGGAAGAAACAATTATTAGAAAGGGATAACTATATTCTTCGTGTAGCCCGCGTTCATTTGTCAAAGTCGAGGCATGTGTGAAATGCTAGTGTGAAAAAGATGCAAATATCTCCTTTGCCGTTCACGACACTGCAATCATTTCTCTTTCTATTGCTTATATACAAAAACTGTATCCATTTGAAGATCGCCGTATGAAAATTGGCGGTAATTTTTGACATAAAAAGCTACATTATTATGTAAATATTACAATGAACTAATAAATACTTCTTACAAATGGAACTAAATAACCTCATAAAACACAACCATTGCTTTTAAAGTTTTTCTAATTGTCTATATATTTTCTAATTATGAGGAACATTTCATAAGATTCACGGTCGTGTGAGCTCGTTCTATTATAATAATGGACATGCAAATAACTCGTAAAGTTGTACGTTTACATTTCTTTAGACGTACACATACCTGACTGAACACAATGTGATGAGGGTTATATTAACAATTATTTAAAAAAAAAACTACTTAGAACAATGTTAAAAAGTAAGAAATTGCATCAAGAATATATTCCTCTTATTCAATATCAGCCGTAAATTTGTTTTCATATATATCTATAGATATAATGGAGAATTATATTTTGAAGCTATAATATTTCAAATTAAAAAAATAATTGTTAAAACGTTAGTTACGACTATGGTAATAAGACCTGGCGATGTATTCATTTACTAACGACAATAATAACAAAATCTCGGCAACAGCCTTATTCATGTTTCATAATACGATCACTTTAAAACTATGTCAGTCAAACAATAGCCATAATAATAATTAACTATCAAGTATGAACTCTCTTGTTTCAACGTTACCAATTTATATAAATATTATAAAGTGACGTACAGTTTTTGAAAAAAGAACTATTTTAGTTTTAAATTGCAAAAGGATACATAAACAAGGTCGTGTTGATACCGTCTCTTCAGATTGTCATTGATCGCGTCTTCCGTAATCTGTGGCATCACCGTCATGTCGGGGACCCCTGCCCCTTCTTCTCCTTCTCGCTCCTCCATGTTGGCTGAAAAAACAATTGCTATTATTAGTTATAACTTTAATAAACCTATATGTATATATTTATTATTTAAAATAACTTAATAATACCCAAACAGCAAACACAGATTCAATAATAAATTGCCTATGACCAGAACAGAGGCGCTTCAAAGGATGTTTAGTGAAGTATATTTTTTTCTGTCAAAAGATCAAAATTTATTTTTAACTGTTCATTCACACGTGATCTTCAAAAGTCAACCGTAACTGATTTAGACGCCGACGACATTTTTTAAATAAATATCTACTTTTATCGCAAATTATCCCACGCCAAAATAAACAATACCAAGATATAAATAATTTAGTTGGCATAATTATGTAAATTATTTTAAAAATAGCGGAAGAACTGATTATGATTTAGAGTTCCTACACGAGTTCCTGGATTTAGTTCGGAATGTGAACCTCCAAGTTGGCTGTATAAATTCTAGTTTAACATCAAGTACTACAAGTGGTGACTACTGTTAAAATAAAATGTCACAGCTGGATTACATAATACAAAAACTCTAAATATATCTCACAAATCAATACGAACATCATAATAATAACTATAAGTTGATGTGTGTATTATATAGCAACAAGGAAATAAACACAATAATGAAGCATTTACGACGATCAGATATTTTGCTAATGGAACATTGGGAGGGTCGCAAGGGCTCCCCTTAGGTACAGCAACCTATGAAGTCCCATCTCTCCCTTCGAAGGGCAAGGTCGACAAAATTAATTAGAATTTTAATTGTAAAAGTCATACTTTAAAATGTGTTTAGTATAAACACACAATGTTAATGCATTATAACCTGAAAAGTAGAGGATATCTATAAATACGTCATTCTGATCAAATAAATTTATCATTTCGAAAGCTTTGCAGCTATCATAGTCGTGGCAGAATTATATCAAGAGTAATTTCGTGAATGACCTCAGACATACAACATTTAATATATAACTTAAACAGAGTGCACATGTAACTTCATGTTCCAGAATAAACGCTCTCTCAACTCACACGCCTATCAAAAAGTAACATTGCAAAATTGATGCCAATAGTAAGTGTTGAGGCAGTCCGTTCGAGTTAACGATCGGAAATGTCACTTTACTACAATCACGTGCGATCTTCACCATCATGAGAAAGCATTAAGCCCAAACGCTTTGGTTGATACTCTGTTGTTGTTTTTTGATACCACTGTGCGGCCCATAAACAGAAACAAATACTGTTGCATAAAAAAAGAATTAATACATTTATATTTTTTACAACATACCACTACATACATAGGCATAACTAAAATTCGTTTTATAGTACATACGAATCGGAACGCTTCTGTGATTTAAGATAAAGCACACTTTTATTCTACCGCACGCGGCTAAGTAAATATTAGATAACCATTTACGAACCTTGGTTCCTTTTCATCATTAATCTTTAAAAAAATATGAGCTATATTGATTCATTTCGAATATCTAAAAAGCTTCTAACAGCTGTGCAAACTATATCTTTCGAATATAAATTGCAACTATATCCTTGTTTGAACTGTTTGCGTAAGTTGTTGTTATAAATTTATAAGTTATAGATATCTACCTACTTATTTATTAACGAGTTCACAATTTAAAATTCGATACGTTCCCTTATATCTTTAACCAATTAAAAAATATGTTACAATTCACATTGACCGATATCAAAGCTACCAAGAATGAGTTTATAGAAAAGTACACAAGCAAAAACAATCCTTGGGATGATACAGCTAACCGTACGCCCATAGTACCTACGTCCACGACCGCTTTAACTTCCCCCATAGATTGGATATTCCAATAAACAAAACAATTGACTATTGTTAACATCGATGCTTATTAAATTGACATAAATAAACGATCATTTACAAACATCGTTTACATTGAAAAGGGAATCTAATTAAGTATAATAGATGCATTAAATTATTATTATGACTTTTAAATTGTTTAGTTTATAAACTATGTAATGATGTTACATCACTCACCGCTAGGTTCGCTAGTGTTGATTAAATAATAATTAATGTAACAGCTTAAATGTATTATATAAATATATTACTTGCCAAAAATAAATAAAAATAAAACAATATTGTGGGTGGACAGTAGCTCGTACAAATCTAGAAAAATAAGTTCCACATAAAAACCTGCTTTATAGGCGTGGGATGTTTTATGTATGTCCATGCTCAGATTGTAGGGAATATTGTTAAGAAAAAAGCCGTCGCTGTGTACACTTTTAATGGTTACTATTTATGTAAGTTGCTTTTGGGACCGCTATTTCATTACACACTAATCCCAGCTTAAAGCTTTTAATAACTGTTTATAACCGTTTGAAGTTTTAAATTCACATAGAGGAGTCATTTTTAGCGAGCATATGCCATGTACAATTTACCGTTGATTAAGCCGAAAATATTAATGATTCACAAATGAAATAACAGTGTCGGATTTTTGTATGAGATTCAAAAAGTATCAGAAACATGTCTCGAGTAATACGAAAGAATGAGTTCATTATAGACAAAACAATCTGATTAAATTTACACTATTTTCACGCACCGTTGTGTATTATGACATTCTATACACATGTGTGTTAAATTTCAAATAGCGCCATCTATCCATGAATGTTAAAATCAACAAATCTACTGTTAATTTAATACAAATATCACAATCATAAAAAAACCAAAAGAAATAAATATAAAACAAGCCATAAAATGTTAACAACACAATTTATTAACCTTATTATTGTAAAGAGTTTTGTTAAAAGCCGAGACCGAACCGTGAAAATAAACAAAATGAACGATACGATGCGTAACATTATACGCTTTGTGAGCAAAAAAAAGTAGTTTGGTTTTGTCTCACGTGAAGCGGCGAGCGTATCGAAGCGTGCCAACTGGGCCCATGAGAACTCAGCACCTATTATTTAAATCATTAGTTTTGATCTTAAGCCTGGTATTTCAAATCATACTTTGACAGGTGTAATAAAATAAACCTTTAAAAATCATTAGAATCAAAGAATGAAATACTATACATACAAATTATCCTTAGTTACCGTTAATTTTAAATATATATACTTTACAAACTTTCGAATATTAATCTTGAAATAACAGCCGCTAACATAGAGTTTACTTTATTTACAACAGTTCAAGCAATAAAAGATCGTAAAAATACGACAAGACTAAGGCACGATTTACATCAAGTTGAATGGCCGTCGCAGTTCTAGAATAGTGTGAACGTCAACAATAACTTATTATTATGTCTTGTAAATATGGCTTGAAATTTGAAGTCGTGTGAACAGAACAATTTGAGTCATTATTCTCTACTATTAGCGAGATTTGAGATAGTGTAATAGCGTTTGCGATCTCGTACATTTATAACCGTGTACTCGCATTGTAATATGAAGTCACTATATGTTTTATGAGATAACGATGCTGTTTTTATGTTATCACCTCTATATATGAGATATTTTCATGCGTATTCTTTATTGTGTTCAAAAGAAATAAAATAGAATAGCGCTTTGATAACTTTGTGTTGTGGGCGGTAGAAATTCTTCTCCCTAATGTGGAACAATGGGCATAAAGACTTCGGGATAGCTAAATTTAGAAACCAAAGAGCGCTTTTTCTTTTCACAAAAATTTCGTAACTAATCCCTAAATTACTACCAAAAGATCTTTGTTTTAAGACTAAAACAATAGAAACTAATTTAAATCATTGGCTAATTAGGGCACGCTTTAGAAGTTCACATCTATTTCAGACGGAGAAGGATACGTATTTCATTGTAGGGTTACAAAGTAAAAGAAAACAAAACATTCTTTATAATCTCAACACCCTCGCTGTCAAATGTAATGCCCAACATAAATATCGTTTCCTTATTATGATTTATGACTTTGTTTTGGGGACATTTTATGGCGTTAATTTATTTGTTTAAAAAAGCCATTGTTTAGTATTTAGTTACAAAGTTATAATAACTTCTTTCGTATTAAAGTTCATTCTAATTGCGTTCAGAATTGTCTGATATTTGTTGGATATATTCAGTTTAGAATGGTAAACGATTTCATATTAAATTCCAAGCTCCCGCTCGAATGATGAATTGCCGATGGCCGGGCAAATTGAACATCGGCGTTCGTATGCGATGCGATGCTCCAATTCCCAATCCACTCGAATCAATCTACCCGACGATGATGGCGGTAAACATTTTATTACCAAATTCTGATTGGCGCCAGATTAAGAAAGGACTCCAGCTCGCGGCTGCCCTTCACCGAACAGAGCGAACCAGGATCGAACAGTTGACATCTCCATAAAATGTAAAAATATTTATTTAGGTTTATAGTGATTCTTTGTCTTATAATTTTCTTTAATTACAGTAATTAATTAATGTTGAATATTTTGTAGAGTAAATAAAATATCATTTATTGTTAAAAATTAATTTTAATACAAAAATATCAAGTGTGGACAAAATGTCACTTTTGTTAATTTTTGAAATAATTATTACTGTAATAATTTGTTTTTAATTGAATAATAATTTTCATTGATGATAAAATACTTTTATTATTATTAATATCATTTTATTTTTATTTTTAGGGAATCAAAGAAAAAAAAGCCGCTAACGGGGAAAAAAATAAAAAATAAAAAATTTAAATTGTGTTTATTTGAATGTTTTTATTTTTTTTTATATTTATACGTCATTTTAATTAATAGTGTTAAAAAATCAATGTATTACTTAAAATAAATAATAATAAATATTTTTTATTATTACAAATTGGAACTTGATAGTATGTAACCTAAAAAATAATTTTCAAATGAGTGTCAGAAACTAGGCCGTTGTTAGTGTCAGAAACTACAACCAAATAAATTTTGAGTGTCAGAAACTGGGTCTCTAAACTTTAATTTTTAAAATATTAATTTCTATTATTAATTTGGTTAAAAAATTATTTAACGCATATAATCTGTTCAAGAAATCGCCAACTTATTTTTAAAATAAAACATTAGTGATTCACATTAAATTTTTTATAAGTTATCCTATGATAATCTTAGAATCACTCTTAAAGTGTCAGAAACTGGGCCCTTTACCTTATTATAATATGAGCGTATAATTACAAAACGAAAATAAAAATAATAATTAGATGTTTTATACACAATTGACTGACTGACATTCACAAATAGCCAATTTGTTTTGACTTTCACAAAAGGTATATCGTTTTATGATTATTCCTATTGAAAGAAATAATTTCGTTAATCATCTGTCAATCAAAGAGAAATCGAAACAATTTCACGTTTGTTTATCAATCCCTCCAACAGCGCACCGATGGGTTTTGTTCGATTCCCAGAAACAAATATGTATTTGGAATATTTATTAGTAAATCTACATATTATAATACATTTTTTAAAAGTAGATATTTGGGTCGGATGTATGTTTGCGTTGTCTTTGTCCTGATGCTTATATATGCTATATATATCTACCTATATTTATAGTCAGGGCGTCGTATATATAATTTGTTTATTAATAAGATTATAATTAATTTTTTTATATCTTAAAGACACAACGATTTATTCTCGGCATCAACGTACTAATTCCCCCGAGTGCCGGCGCTGAGCAAAACCAATTATTGCTTTTTGATCATCAGTTTAATAACGATTTTATTTAAACTTAATTTCAACCTACAGCATGTTGTTAAAGAACTTTTTTTAAAAATTGAATCTCCTATAACCCCGACATCTTATATCAACTCGGCTGGACGGCGTAAATTATCTACTAGGTTGTTTTTCTATTTTATAGATGCAAGTAGGTAGTTGGTAATTTCCAATGTCCACGGGCCAGCTGGCACTTCATTTCCTGTCACTTTCCTAGTGACACCATGGTTCGATTGGCATCGATTATGTCACACCCTATATACTATATAAACCTACGTAATATAAATAGGTAGGAGAATACATCATTATTATCATGCTCTAATAAACTTAACTTCAAAAGGTATTTTAACAGCCAACTTTAGGTAAAATATATTAATAACAAAAGCTAGATAATATCATTCAGAAAGTCAAGAACTACAAGTGCACAATATAAAAGACAGCTCCCTGCTGTTATAGACTCCCACAGTTAATGTGTATATCTAAGAATAACACTGTGCTTCGTCTGGTTAAAGGACTACTCTATGAACGAAAGTGCAGGCATATTGGCTTTTACGCAGATTCCGTTTGATATAACTCTACACACAAGTAACTTAATTTTTATCCTCAATATTATAACATTTATTTTATTATCGCTAGTTCTAAAAATATTTATGCATTTGGCAGCCCACTATGGGTAATATAAAAATTAAATAAGGGAAATCCGACACCATTCTAAAAAGAGTGTAACATTTTTACAGTCAACATTTGCGGTATTAATACAACTTCAAAGAAAGGATGCGATTTTACATATTTTAATATGACATCCGGAACGAGCTCTGGTGTCTGCGTCCGTCGCGTCGTTATGTAACGCTAACTTAAAGAAAAATGCTATTTAATATCGTAAATGTATTTTTAAAGATCTTTTACAGTAGTCCCGTCGCTCGCTCACAGATGGCGCTGCCCAAAATGTAACACACACAAATCTGCATTTGAACAAAAACTAACATACGTACATACATATAACCCAACCGAAATGTCAAAGTTAGCCATGTAATTTCCTACTAACAACTTCTATAACCTCAATTCTACTAGATTAAGTTAACAAATAATACGCAAACAAGGCGATAGTATCATTAAATCGTGTACGATCTCATCTATAGAACTAATTTTTTTTTTCTCTATTTTAACAGAACTTCCTGAACCTCCATGGACGATGTTCGTGGGAGTTGCGCACGCGCCGGTCATAAATCTCTTGTTATCTAATTGTGAGTAGGGTTGCCAGATGAGATAACTTTTTAATATAAAATTATTATAAATTATAATTGTCTCTTCATTTTATGTATTTATATATTTATAATAGGAATAGCAACATTGGTTAAACTAATAACAAACATAAACAAAACAAAAATAAACACACATTTTCTACTTATTAACCAATTTTTCAGAAGACAATTAAGTCGATTGATCCTATAGAATCCTATTACACTAAATATATGTGTACATAGAATATGACTTTTTAGTTACATTGTATGCATAGTTCATGATATATGTAGTACGTACAATATTCGTAATTAAAGTAACAATTTAAATATTACTCGAATACAAAAGATTCCACTTCTGGTATCGACAACCCTGCTTCTTACAAAGTGAGAGCGTGCTGCTCCTGTCTGCCGGTGTCGGATTAAGGATTACATAGTACAACATGATAGTTCTATCTAACCAAAGTACATAATATTTAATAACAGCAATAAAAATTTCATAGCACCAACGATGATTGAGTAACAGTCGACCGCACGATTGGTGTAGTAATTTGTTCCAATCGATTAAGTAGAAGGTGTTTTTATGAGTAATTAAGATAACTCTATACAATATACTAACTATATACTGATATCTTTCGTTCCTACAGAGATATACTATAGATGAATTTTACTTTTACGATTCCCACACTCACTTATATCCCATCCCATCCCATAAATTCTTTGAACATAAAATTAATATATTACAAATCCGGATGTCTATTTATTGAATAACTCTTAATAATTATAATAATTAATCCTTTTTTAGTTTAAAAAATAAATAAATAATACTAATACAAATAAGAAATTTAGAGCAATTCGCAATCTTATCACTAAAAGTAATTGTCATAGGAGAAGCAGTTTAAGTATCGGTCAATGCAATTTAGAAAGACTCTATTTTATAATTAAGTTATAAAATATAAATATAATACAATAAATAAAATAGACAAATATAACTGTTCAACGTGTTTAATAAAAATAACTCGATTCTTTTGTTTGCCTCTGCATATATCATTCTAAAAACAAATCTTTGATTCAAAAGAGTTCAGAAATTTAAATGATTCCCGCCAAAAATCCAGTACCAACGTTCAATTGAAAATGTAAATCATAAATACCTACCTACCCACTCGTAATTATCTCGGCCGGTCCAAATTCTATTTTTGTTTACACCTTTTAAAATATCGACTAAAAGCTAATGCTGGACAATAATTAATGTTCATTTTAATGCTTTAAAGTTCTTGAAAGCATTTAATAACACCATCTGTCAAAGTCATTTAGGCTTACAACCCATTAAGCTAGCTTAAATTCTGTTCATTATTTATTTAAATAAAATTGTCAAGAAAACACACCAATTACAAGGAACGGGTAAGATTTATTTCCCTATCTCAGTTAAATATTTTGTAGTTATGTAAAAGACCATAATATAAAAAAACGTGATTAATGACTTGTCGCGACCGCGAGGGCAGCCCAAGCTTTCGAAACGTGAAATTAAACACAAAATAAACGTATAGTCTTTTAAATAAATATCATGTTCGCGAATAGCCTAAAACAGTATTCACTATAAACCATATACCATACACACCCATTCACGATTCTCTCACATCCACAATATCTTCCGGACATTTGTACTAACAATGAATACAAATATATACTATATATGACGTATGTATAAATATATATTATAGTGGATAATAACCCTTACTTAATCTTATAGATTAAGCATTAAAGAAGTTAAACATGTTGTTCATAAAATACTTAGTGACACTATATTGGATATTAAAGACGAGATCAGTTTAATAATATTTATATTATTATACAATAATAAAAAATGGTCGCACGGTCTATGTATTAAATCGTACGGCTTATCGTAGCCATATAACCGTAGGATTTTTTTGTCACGAAACCCAAAAAAAAAAAATTGGAATATATCTCTCTGGTATACCTCCCTTTGGGCCTCGCAAAGACCTGCCGCCCCACAGTGGTCGGAAAAGCGAGGTCCCTAACCGTAGGATTTTTTTGTCACGAAATTAAAAAAAAAATATTGGTATCTCTCTGGTATACCTCCCTTTGGTTACTAATTAAGTATGGAGTATATGGGTAGAACCATGCGGGAGAAAAAAAATATTTAGTTTTTTTTTGTATGGGAGAAAATACATTAAGTACATTTATTTGAAAACAAATAGAACTGAAGGGCTGGTGCTTATATGGGCTATTGTACCATACACGGCGAACAAGATGACACACAGATCATGCACCTTTAGGCGCCTATTCGCATTTTACAGCCTTTTGAAAATTTAAAATTTCGTGAAGTGATTTTACAAATTTTTGACGTTATTAAATGATAATACCGATCCCTATGAATAAAAACACTCTTGAAATAATAGACATTCATATAATAAGTAAGAAAATAATATACAGGGTGGAAATTCCGAAGAAAAATTTTAAAATTTTTAAAATACATTAAGTACGTTTATTTCAAATTAAATAGAGCTGAAGGGCTGATGCTTACATGAGCTATTGTACCTTACACGGTGAATAATATGACACACAGATCATGCACCTTTAGGGACCTATTCGCATTTTACAGCCTTTTGAAAATTTGAAATTTCCTGAAGTGATTTTACAAACTTTTGACGTTATTAAATGATAATACCGATTCTTATGAGTAAAAATACTCTTGAAATAATTGACAGGGAGCAGTAATAAATAAATAAAAATAAAGTAATTACGCCAAAAATTTGTAAAATCACTTCAGGAAATTTCAAATTTTCAAAAGACTGTAAAATGCGAATAGGTCTCTAAAGGTGCATGATCTGTGTGTCATATTATTCACCGTGTATGGTACAATAGCCCCTGTAAGCACCAGCCCTTCAGCTCTATTTAATTTGAAATAAACGTACTTAATGTATTTTTTCCCATACAAAAAAAATTCAACACAATTTTTTTTTCTTCCACATGGTTTTACCCATATACACCTTACTTAATTATTAACCAAAGGGAGGTATATCGATCGGTATTGTCATTTTATTACGTCAAAGATTTGTAAAAACACTTAACAAAATTTTAAAATTTTTCTTCGAACACCCTGTATATTATTTGCTTACTTATTATATGAATGTCTATTATTTCAAGAGTGTTTTTATTCATAGGGATCGGTATTATCATTTAATAACGTCAAAAATTTGTAAAATCACTTCACGAAATTTCAAATTTTCAAAAGGCTGTAAAATGCGAATAGGCGCCTAAAGGTGCATGATCTGTGTGTCATCTTGTTCGCCGTGTATGGTACAATAGCCCATATAAGCACCAGCCCTTCAGTTCTATTTGTTTTCAAATAAATGTACTTAATGTATTTTCTCCCATACAAAAAAAAACTAAATATTTTTTTTCTCCCGCATGGTTCTACCCATATACTCCATACTTAATTAGTAACCAAATAGAGGTATACCAGAGAGATACCAATTTTTTTTTTTTAATTTCGTGACAAAAAAATCCTACGGTTAGGGACCTCGATTTTCCGACCACTGTGCGCCCGGGGCCTCGCAATGGGTAAGGCCGCCACTGATTATACATATAAGCATACAAGATTTTTCTAATACATACCTTATCAATAAAGACACGAATTGTTGTTCTAAGTTATTCGCGAGCTAATTTAAAAGACTTTATGCGGCTTAATATTGCGTTTATTTTGATTACAGTATCCTTCTCTTATTGTTCGAACTGCGAGACGATTCTTAAATTGCTTACTTAACGTGTCGTCCTAAAGCTACCCAAATAGACTGTGTTTAAAACTTAAATTAGAGCAAGGTGTTGAGAAATATTCTATTTGTAACTATATTCAATCTTCATTAGAGTGCTTCGTCGACATATTTATCGACCAGCAATTTGTCTTTGGACGAATATAGAAATCTCGTATAAACAGACCACCTTCGTACTTTTTAAAAATACTACTTTGTAGAGAAATATAAACATATTGCAAAAAAGAGGTTGGTACCTCCAACATTGGCCCTAACCGGAGGTTAGAACACACGGGTTTAGGCGGATTCACATTTGGAAGTCAATATCTAACAAACTTTGAACTTATAAAACCTAAACAAAACTAAAACATTGCCAGGACTAGGATAGATGAACGATTGTTGCGAAAGTAAATAGCTATTATAAGATTGATTATCGTACGGATATGTACTCGTATGAGCGATGATTAAATTGTAGCACTGTTGTCCAGTTACTTCTATAATAAAACGTCAATTAAAACAAGTTTAAAAAAAATAATTACACCTCCTTGATGTCCATATTAAGACGACATTGTTAGTTGCAACTGCATCCTGTACCTCATTTTATTGGCATACATTTATAGTACATAGTGATTTATTTATACGGAGTGTTTGGAATTGTTAACATTATTGAGTACTATGGGCTGCAAATCACGGCTTAGTAACCTTTTTTTTTTAATAATACACCATCGTAGTTAAAATTGCAATAACTACAAAACTTTCAAAACATCACAATTATCAAAATAAACACCATAGTAAGGCGCATATAGTCTAGTTGAAGCGAAGCCGAAGCGACCGCACGTACCCTGATGATGCCACGTGAAGTGGCTAAACGCGTCGAGACAAATTACTGAATGTTGTAGCGGGAATTATAAGCAAAATAATTTTAAACAATTTCCTTGCATATAGTCTTTTAAATTGTTAGTTATTTAAGCAAAAAAATAATACTAATATTATGCCTTTATTAAATGACGTCATATATCTTATAAGACAATTCTACCAATAACGTGTATTCGGTCAACAAACCATTAACTAATTAACACTAGATTGCCCGAAGAAGTCATTTTGACTGCTTTTTGATTTCAATTAGAAAAACAACTATGTATATAATGACAGAATTTTGTGACTTTTTGTACGACATGTAAATGCGGTTATTGATAATAGTAGTTACCTCCCCTTCCTTCATTTCCGGTATATACATATATGTGTTATACCTAGATATAGGTACATATAGGTACTAAAGTTCGGTCTTTCTAGTGTTAACTCCCAACTTACACTCAAGTCGAAAATAGAAATATCAAATCTAATAATAAAATCTTAAAAGCCGTTTAATTTGATTATGATGACGCGTTATTTTGCTTATGAAATCCGATCAATGTATAGATAGTAGGTCTAACAATGCGTCTACGTCAATAGCCCACCTATATACATTTCCAAATTGGGAGTTGTATAAATTGAATACTTACATCTATGTATGTATATTGTAATAATTAGTCAAATCGACAATTAAACGTTAAATTAAATTAACGTCTTGATGCTTCTGACTTAGACAGACCTATGTATTATTTTTTATAATTTTACGCACGTTTTACGATTTACTCACCTCTGATGTGAATCATAAAATAAATTTAAAAAACCTAATTAGTGAAATTCTAAATTTAAAAGAAAAACCCACTTTTTTCTTCGGACTAATTGACGTTGACAATTGTTTTTTTATAAAACTTAAAGTACCAAAAAGAGGTTGCGATCGCCAACAAAACGATATTGAAAAAAATCCAATCAACATAAACTTGTAAGGCATGTTCTCATCAATATATAGTAAACAACGTACTATTACATCTTTTGTATAGGTATCATTTCAGTCACATAATCAGTTGAAACATGAATAACCTTTTTTTCAATTAAAATTCCACGTGGGTGTACTCCATCGTCACATCCCGTAATTCCAATCATGCTGCCCTCTTTATCTAATAAACTAATAGGAACAATTGTTCGAGCGTCCGCGGATTTAATAGTATATTTAACCCGTCATTTGTTTATGTTAACTTAAGATAATAAATAATAAGCATTATTTCTATAGACTTCGATAAAATTCGTAAACTATTCTGACCATGCTTAAAATGACCCAGTGCAGAGCTTTTAATTACCCGAACTTCAAAAATATAATATTACTAGCCGAATATAATTTAAATTTAGAAAATACCTAATAGGAAAATAAATTTAATTTAGGTTTTTCCGCATGCACTTAATTAAGACTATTCCAGCATGCTGTTTTTACAGTATAAACTTGATTAATAAATAAAAATAAAATAAATAAATAAATTCTTTATTGCAAAAAAACAGTAATATTTGTTTATGCATAGGCGAGCTTAATGCCATCGGCATTATCTACCAGCTAACCTTTGTCGATGTGAGCGGTGATATTTGGTGCAATGAAAAGAAAATAATAACTAAATATACACAATACATACATTACATAACATAATAACTAATAATATATACATACATATTATTTACATAGTATTAAATACATACATATTTATCAAGACAGGTTATAAGTGAATTAAATAAATAATAGAATTAAGAGATATTTTGTTTTATACTAAAATGTTTGTTCAGAAGATTTTTAAAAATGTGAATCGATGGAGCCTGTCTGATGCTGTGTGGTAGCATGTTCCATTGGCGGGCTGCAGATATGGTGTAGGAGTTTGAATACCGGCTCGTAGCATGTGCCGGTAATACAAGGAAATAACGAATAAAAAAACCGAGAACCCCATTCTATGGGCAATCTGTATTAATGAGTGCACTGGAATTTTTTTAGTATAATAATAATGTCAAACCGAGTACTTGAGACCTGGGTAACAGGATAAAAACAACATAAACATATGAACAATCAGATCTGACACAAATATCTACTTTTTTAAGATACACTAAAATACATATAGTACTAACGAGACGCAGCAAAATTATAGACTGAAATGGAAGCCGTAATGAATGCATAGTTAGAAGAGAAAAAGTACGACTTGAATAGGCCTCCGATTTGAGCACAAAGGCTTTGGTTCCGCAGTCTGCGCAGAAATATTACAGTAAGTTTCTACGGGAGTACGACAGACCGGGACGGTGCTTAATCATGATCTAAAGAAAATATATTCAAATAAAAAAACAAATGCTACGTACATACACGATATGCCTAGTGTGGGGCCATTGAAAAGTATACTGTTATTTTACCTTAATAATAAATAAATAAATATACATATTCGAATTATTTGTTCCATAACAATGCTAAGGATTGATAAACTGATTTTTTCCAATGAAAAAAAAATTAATTATGTTTCTATTCAGCCTACTGAATTGCAAATCTTGCTTTATCTAACAAATACACATCCGTCTATGGAGTAACAGAGAAAAGTAACTTTTAACAAACCATTGTTTGCAGTTTTTTTTATAAAGGAAGTGTAGTTACACTGTATTTTTCTTATGCAGCTTTAAATTTTTATTCTAGGGTGCATTGTACTCTGTTGAATGAGCGCAGACAAAGTGCAGAGAATCTCACCCAATATTACGCACTGCATAAAG